>JAGFPH010003553.1:55048-74073 GCA_018207615.1 Philaenus spumarius | reverse complement strand
GGTTACACGGCGACACTGAACTCATTTATTTCCTTCTCATTTTCTTTTAATAGCAAAAGAAAAGTTGGAAGTCTCAATCAGGCAATGCCTAGGAGACCCCTATATCATTTATTCATACTAGGCATACGTTAAATTTATTATTATTTTGTACATTTTTGTTTTTAAGTTAAGAAGGAATTGTGTTATTTTTGATTTTGTTAATTTGTTAATATTTGTATTTGTTTGGTGATGAATAAATGAATCATTATTAAAAAAAAAAAAAAAATATTATTTAATTTTATGGGTGGCTATCCCATTTTAATTATTATTTAATTTTATGGGTAGCTATCCCATTTTAATTATTTTTTAATTGTATGGGTAGCTTTCCCATTTTAATTATTATTTAATTTTATGGGTGGCTATCCCATTTTAATTATTATTAAATTTTATGGGTGGCTATCCCATTTTAATTATTATTTAATTTTATGGGTGGCTATCCCATTTTAATTATTATTTACTCATATGGGTGGCAATCCCATTTTAATTATTATTTAATTTTATGGGTGGCTACCTCATTTTAATTATTATTTAATTTTATGGGTGGCTATCCCATTTCATTACTTTGACTTAAGTAATCGAATTTCAAACGATTTTTTATAACACTTAAGAATAGAATAACACAAATTTATTTGTATAGCTTGTAGAAAGTTAGAGAAATTTATTTTTATCCACCCCATTTTAATCTCTTTGATTGTCGTGACCATATTTTCTAAACAATCCTGGTACTAATATGTGTAAATTGTGAATTTTTTTGTGAAATTAGTTTAGTTGTTTTTGAGCATATAGAAAAAGTAAATGTATAAATGATTATTAAATTAGAAGGCTAGTTACCCCATTTCAACCTTTGACTTAAGTATTCCAATTGAAAAATATTTTATATTACGTAAGAATAATGTAAAAATTTTTTAGCTTTTTAGCTTGTATAAAGTTAGTGCATTTTTTTATAGAGTTACGTACCTCTTTTAAATATATTGGTTTGTAGTGACTATAATCTGTAAAGCATCCTAGTAATAATATGTGTAAATTGTGAAATTTTAGTGAAATTAGTTGAGTTGTTTTTGAGCATATAAAAAAAGTAAGTGTTCGGATAAATATTAAATTTTAAGGATTCCATATCGTACCTTTGTAATAAAGTAATCAAATTGCAAATAGTTTTTGTATACCTTAACAATAATATTACATAATTTTAGTTTTACAACTTGTAGGGAATTATTTCAATTTATATTTATTGTATAGGTTAAGCAAACCCATTTCAACCAATATACTGTAGTAATTGTAACGTCTAAACACGCCTGGCTTTAAGACAAAATGTGAAATTTTTATTGAAATCGAGCGAATAGGTTTTGAGTCTATAGAGGACCAAGAAACAAAGGGAAATTCATTTTTATATATTCAACTAGGGAAACCCCAGCGTGCTCCGCACGTCACCCCGTTAGACCCTTCTATACACATATTCATGTTATGTTTTAACTAGAGGGTTCCGCCAACTGCTAGCTTCGCTCGCCAACCCCCTCGGTGACTCGCGTCGAAGCAAATGCAAACAGGTTATTTTATGTAAATAGGCCCTACTATTAAATTCTAATATGCCTTATTTATTTTAATTAGGATGTAACATAGTGGTTTCTTATTTATAAATTATTTAATTTAATAAGGGTTTATTCTCTATCTTTAAGGAAAGCATAACAATAAACATTTTTAATACATTTTCACCCTTTAGCATCACGCAAAAAAATTTCAATCTATGATACTTTTTTTGTGTATGTTGTAAGAAATAAATGCACACATTTTCAGCTCACTAACTTTAAGGAAAATTTAAGAATTAATTTGTAAGGTTTTAGGGGTTGTTATCATATTTTTACCCCTTACCAGAACGCAACAAAATGCAAATCTAGTTTACTTTTTTTATTGTGTATCTTGTAAGAAATAAATATAAAAAATTTCAGCTCACTAGCTTTAAGGAAATTATAAAAAATTAATATCTATCGTTTTAGGGGTTGTTTTAACCCTTAAATCAAAATTAATTTTAGCATATTTGTTACCGTACTCAATAATATTGTAGCTTTTTATTAGTAAAACTTTTTTTAATCGTTTCAGTAGTTCCAGAGATTACCCCCTACATACAAACAAATAAACAAACAATTTTTACCTCTTTATAATATTACTAGGGGATAACCCTGCGTGCTCCGCACGCCAACCCCAATGGAATTTTCTAAAAATATATGTTATGTTTTATTTATAATAAAGGTAGTATTAATAATAACCTCAAAACTAAGATGGTAAATAATGTTAAATGTTCAAATCAAATTATTTCTTATATTTTATAACAGCAGTTAATAATGGTTAAAAGAACCAGCAAGGCTCAGGTCTACACTTTAAAACCCTAACCTAAAAGGTGAAAATACAAAAATAATTGCTTCAAATTTTGATATCAGCTGTTAATGGAAATATTAAAGCAGCTATGTTATCTGTTATTTTATTCAATTGGTTGCTATGGTATTAAATGTAAACTAGTGGACCGGGCAATGCTTCGCTATTGCTTGATTTACCTAACCTAAAATTATATTCAGTTTTTGATCCAAATCAGTTGTTGATCAAAATCAGCTGTTGATCAAAATCAGCTGTTTTAAGCTTTTCATACGAACAGCTGTTTTTTGTGCCCCTGATAAAATCAAAAGAAATCTTTCTTTTTCTTCCTTAAGATTGACCTTCCATAAGATTAACATGGCAACTTTGAGGGCCACTGGGGCGAAGCCCTTAACATACATTGAGCTCATTTTAAGGGAAACACAACTTCAGAGTGAGCTCTGTAAAATGACACCAAAAACATCAAAATCGGTTAAAAACTCTAGAAGGAGTTCTACTCACAAAATAACCCCTAGCAAATTAATTATGTAAAGATACATGTGTTAATTTATCATTCTAAACCTAACCTATGATTTTTTTCAGACTAAATTTACAAATATATTGAAATAAAAAAAGGTTTTTACCGAAATTAATTATAGCCTATGTTACTCAGGGATAGTGTAGCTTTTTATTAGTAAAACTATTTTTTCAATAGGTTCAGTAGAGCCAGAGATTACCCCCTACATACAAACAAACAAACAAACTTTACCTCTTTATAATATTAGTATAGACTAGGGGAAATCCCTGCGTGCTCCGCACGCCAACCCCCAATGGAACCTTATAAAAACATATGGTATGTTTTATTTAAAATAAAGGATTAATAATAACCTCAAAACTAAGATGGTAAATAATGGTAAATGTTCAAATTAAATTATTTCTTATATTTTATAACAGCAGTTATAATAATGGTTAAAAGAACCAGCAAGGCTCAGGTCTACACTTTAAAACCCTAATCTAAAAGCAAGAAATGCAAAAATAATTGCTTCAAATTTTGAAATCTGCTGTTAATGGAAATATTGGAGCAAACAGCTATATTATCTGTTATTTTATTCAATTGGTTGCTATGGTAATAAATGTAAATACATGTGTTATTTTATTTATCCTTCTAGGCCTAACCTAAGAATTTTTTCCGACTAAATTTAAAATATTATAAAAAAGGTTTACTTACTCAGGGATAGTGTAGCTTTTTATTAGTAAAACTATTTTTCCAATCGGTTCACTAGTGCCAGAGTCCTTACATACAAAAAAAAAAAAAAAACTTAACCTCTTTATAATATTAGTATAGAATAATAATAACCCCAAAGCTAAGATGGTAAATAATGTTAAATGTTCAAATCGAATTATTTCGTATATTTTATAACAGCAGTTATAATAAAGGTTAAAAGAACCAGCAAGGCTCAGGTCTACACTTTAAATAAAACCTTACCCTAAAATTTAGAGATACAAATACTTGTTTCAAAGTGTGAAATCTGGTGTTAATGGAAATATTAGAGCAAAAATAGCTGTTTTATCTGTTATTTTATTCAATTGGTTGCTATGGTAACCACACACCGCTGAAAACCATTCTTATAAAGCCAATTTAACTGTAATTCTACCGTAACACTATCAGATTCAAACTTAATGGGCTGATGCCTGTTTCATACAGTTCTATCTACTTACAGTTATTTAGTCTTTTTATTTAATTACCATTATTCTCTGTCCTTTGACAATTCATTGTGTTTCTTCTTTTATATTATAAAAGAATATTATACATTGCATCGCTTTCAATTATTGTAGTTTTCTTTTCTAAATAGTCTTTATTATTGGATTCCATGTTGGTTCAAAGATTTTTTTAAATTAATCCAGAAATAATGTTTCCTATTTAATTATTACTACAAATTTCTTTGCCAACTAGAGAGTCCTCTGTCATAGCTCAACGGCTATGGTACTTGCCTCATAAGCAAGACGTCCCGGGTTCAAATCCCGCGGGGGACCATAAAATATTAAAAACCCAAAAAAACATGCTGGTTAGCCGAAAGGCCCAAAGTGGCATGGAAAGCAAAAAAAAAACAAATTTATTTTTTTTAAATTTTATTTATTACTTTTTTATTTATTACTTTCCTTGTACAAAGAATTGATAATTGGTAACACAACTTATTGCCAGTTATAATAAAATAAATAATAATAAGAAACTTAAAACAACATATTAACATAGAACTTAAATACTATTATAAAATAATTTTAACACTATTACAAACGATACAACTAAACATGAAATCATAAAATTACTCTTCTAGTGCAAGGAAAGTGTAGGCACTTCTTTTAGGCAAGTGCTAATATTCCTAATATTAAAATATTAAAACTATAACAAATATTCCTAAATAAATACATGTGATTTTAATTATCTGTTCAATTATTTTAATATCTAACCCACTTTATACGATTCCAATAATATACAAATTTCTAACAATTTATGTCACAATACCTGTTTATTTTATTTTAATCGTTTTAAATAGCGCTCTTTGTACAATGTAGTAGAACAAAATTGCTTAAATGTATTTAAATTTCTGTACAAGAGCAACAATGCCACTCCAGTTCTCGACATAATGGGTCTCTAGAGGCACATGCCTACGCCATCGTTAATTAATTAGCGACATACGTCGAGTCAAAGAGATGGATCGAGCTAACCCGATTTGCTGACTTTTAACATTCAACATGCATCGCGCTATCGTTCAAACAGCGTAGTTGACACTGTTAAAAGGTTTAAACAATTAAAAATAATTGTACATGAAGTCGGGAAATAGCTGCAAAGAGTTTTTAGTCCTGAACAATGTGTTTTTATTTTTCGTTTGTTGAATTTGTATGAAAAAATAAATTAGTGTTGTAACTGCTAAACTTCTAGATTTAGCAACGAAAACGAAACACAAAATTATACCGCAAAAATATTGTATTTGGTTTACATTTTTCCTCATTTCTGCAATTTTGTGTTTGATGTAACACCAACCCTAATATGTTTTCCGAATATCATTTTTAAATACTTTATCTACTATCCTTTTAATTCAAATGTGCGTAAAAAATTAAGGTTAAGTTATTGGGATTGTAATTGTTTTAAATGTTTTATGTTTAGACAAATGTACAAAGTAAAAGGAAGCGGAAAATGTTCAGCTTAGTTTTTTAAGGGTCTGCTGTGTTGGCGGCCATCTTGGATCCCGTAAGAGCAATCTTAAATTTAAAACCATTTATTTCATTTATTTTAGATTATAAAATTGTTTGCAATGTCTCATTTTATCCACAATCACAATACGCATCAGTTTTGCGTTTCGCATTTTTTTAAACTCCCGTTCGTTTGTCACATAATTTGTCATTTTCTGTACCAAGTTTGAATTTTTTTCCTTACACAATACCAATTTATAATTAATAAACGGTACCAGGAACTGGCACATACTTTCTCACAAACATATTTAAATTATTAAACAGATTCACTGTGACTTCTTAATTGTAGGTGGGGTAGGAGAGGTGATTTATTAAAGTAGGGTATTAACTAATAAATATTATTATTATTATTATCTAGAAAGAAAACTATTCGATCGATTTCGAACAAATTTGCATTAAACACGTAAATTAGGCCTGTATATATGCACGAAAAAATGTTTTGAAAATTTTTGAAAAACACCCCCCTTTATATCCAAAAAACCCAAAAAATCTGATATTATTATTATTATTAGCTAAACGAAAATTTTGAGAAAGGTGCTGTTTTTTGCATATGGTAGGGTACATTAAAGGCTACAAATAAGCCAAATTTTATCAAAATTGTTAGAGCCGTTTTTTTATAAAAAAATAATAACTGATTTTTTGCGGGTTTTTTTGCCAAAAAGGGAGTTGTTTTTCGAAATTTTTCAAACCCGTTTTTCGTGCATCTATACAGGCCTAATTGACGTGTTTGGTGCAAATTTGTTTGAAATCGATCGAATAGTTTTCTCTCTAGATAATAATAATGATAATAATAATAATAATATTTATTAGTTAATCTCTTACTTTAATAAATCACCTCTCCTACCCCACCTACAATTATGAAGTCACAGTGAATCTGTTTGATAATTTAAATATGTTTTTGAGAAAGCATGTGCCAGTTCCTGGTACCGTTTACTTAATTTGCACGAATATATGTCGAGTCCTTAACGTCCTCAATGACATATTCGAATGAGCCACTCTTTAGATCATTTAATTTCGATTGCGTGTATCGATGTTTGCTTTTAATGCATCTACTCTCCTTTTAGGAAGAGGTGTGGGGAATCGCGTGACCAAATACCAATTTTTGAATAGGTACCTCCAACCTTTTGTTGTCTCAAGAAGAACCATATGGTTATTTCCAATCGAAATGTTAAAGGCGTGCAATACCAGGACGAAACAGTCCATACAGTCAACTTAAATGTAACTTAACATTCGTTAACATTCTAGTTGGGCTCGAGCGCTTTACCAATGTAATATCATAGGTCAGTCTTCTCAAGGCTAACTCTGCTCACAGAAATCAAAGCTTTTACCCGAGTTCTATTCTGTTTATTTCCGTGACGTTCGCCCTGTCGACAGGAGTAATAGTTCATATAATCTCATGAGTTATCAGCTGTGATACAATAAACAGTTGGTTGATATTTCTATATGAAAACCTGATCCTGCGATAAAATTTGTGAATATACGCCAAATCCATGTAGCAGTGGGTGGGCGTACGGAGGTGGTACTTATTAAATGTCAGATTTTGACGTAAACGTTTCGAGTATGTTCGATTAATACACACGGCTGCAGGTGTTTGGAACAACGAGTCCAATAAGCAGCGAGTCCGAACTCACTTCTTTTCATTTGGAGGAAGGAAACGTCAATACGGTATGCTGCCAATATTTAGGAGATTTATGAATTTCTTTTATCATTTACAAAACTTTACGACTTGAAGATATTGACAAGAGGTTCATTTTGCTTGGTATCCAAGTCACGGTTGTGTACTTAACAATAACTTACCTTGTATGAGCTCCGCCAAGTGACTTCTTTCTTGGTTTGCACTGACGCCTTTCAGAGCCTATGTTCATCCTCAGAATTTATCCCTCAGTCGAGTTCGTCACTACCTTAGTTAAAAATCACAGGCAAACATATAACATTTACACAAATACATAAAATACATCGCGACTCACACACTGCGCTCAATGCCGTCGGACAACTAACGTCTATAACTTTGCATTGTTTATTAAGTTTGGTATCTTTGATCTTGATAGACGTATTGTATTCGAAGAAAAATGCAATTGATCGTTCAATAATACGTGTTTATTACCTTTAAAGGCTTTATAAATTTCATATTGTTCGTCGGAATCCATATATTTCCTTTCCTCCAAATATGTAGTGGTTCCAAATTAGTCTCAAAATCTGTATATGAATGGTCTTCGTCAACAAGGTGACGTGCATAATTTGATTCAATGCCATTTTACGGTTCTTTTTCTTTAAACATTTGACAAAATGTTCGTCCTGTTTGACCTTTAAAGAATTTATTACAATGGTCAAATTTGAATTTATAAACCCCGGTTTTAAGCTCTAAAGGTGTGTCCTGTTTTTGGCAGAGATTAATTTCTTAATATTATTGTCAGTTCGAAATGTCATAATAAGAATAAGTTTGTTTTTTTAAACTACTATTGGATAATATTTCGGGTAAAACGTTTTCGCATGTACATATTATGAACATTATTTTTCTTTAGGTTTCAGTGGACTTGTAGAATTCTTCTTTTTTTTATTATTTTATCAATCATGCGGCTTTTAAATCCTTTTGCCGTGGCTTTGAAGGAAGATATAACGGGGAAATAGATTACGCCTTATTAGAGAATTTACATAGGAAATATGAGTTTCTGCAGTGAGTATATATACATATGTGTATTTATGTGTTCACACTCTAATGTGCCGCATTTTACGCCTGATTTGATCTGAATTTGGTACACACGTTGGTTCTGCAAGTCGTTAAAAAAAGTTCGTTAACAAAAAAATCCAACAAAATGTACCACGTTTTTTGACACACTTAAAACTACAAGTCAAAAAACTAAATATGCTATTTTTTACCACAATTGGTAGGTGTAGTAAATTAGTTGTTCAGGGTTTTCATATGTTTACCAATAATGTGCCGTGTCTATTGTTGTGGGTTGGCACTGTTGCTCTGCGAGGACATCTTGCGGATGTAGCTTTAGGCTCTTAAGTGATTCTCCTGGCGTTGTCAGGACGATTAGGTGTGGAGAGCTTTCTTTGAATGAAGGCGAAGAATCAGAAATGTCTTTAAATCCGCTTATTCAAGAAAAATTCCTTTTATCTGCTGGCCCGAAATACTAACTAACTAAACTAAATAGGAAACAGCAAGAATCTACTCGAAGCGTGGTCTAGCTTCCAATAGCTCTCCTCCCTTCTTTGTCTAAACTCTGTGCTCAGCACAATACTTTTCCAAAGCCAATATAGCATGACCACTTTCAATGTAAATACTAATAGTTACTATTTGTTATTATTATTACTACAAGCTGGAGGGTACTTGCTGCAATGGACCAGTTGCTGCTAACAAAGTGCCCAGGGATGTCCCGAAGACTTTATATAAAGTTCTATGTAGTCACGTACCAAGCTTAAACCAAAAATCCCTCAACCATGCAATTTAACACACGTAGACGTGTTAGAGTATGTAATTAAAAAACTTAAATAATTTTCCATTTTCATCCTTAAAAATATGTTTACATAAAAGTCACATTTGCTGCTTTTGACAAATATTTAATGAAACTGTACATAATATATGGCGCTATAACCCATTATATATATTTTTTGTATCTCATATTTTTGCTGATACAAATCGCCCTACGAAAGAAGTGAAGCAATTTTTAAGGCCATTGATCGAGACAGATTTGGGACGCAACTTGTCCAAATTATATAATAGCACTAGTGTGGTCATTAATTGACTTATCAAAGATTTTGAACTGCTGATGTGTTGAAATAATAGAAACTAATGGACTCTATGTTATTGTTTCTGTCCAACAAGAAATGAAACGAGATACAAAAATTTACTCTTGACATTGTTCTACAACCTGTTGAGATATTTTCATTTTAAATGTTTAAATTTTAGCTATTTAAATGGCTATTGTGAAACGGATAGTTGAAACAAGTTCAACAGATGTTCAATATTAGTTGATTCTCATTGTTGCAAATTGTTGTTTAACTAAAGCTCTCTGTTTATTAGACTACAAGTTCTAATTTCAATGTACTGTTTTTAATGTTTTTATGTAGAAAAGTATTGAATTTCTTATGAAACACTCTATATTGGATGATGATTTTGGATTTTGCTGAATTCTGAATCAGCTGATATTTAACACCTGTAACCGACTTCGTTTTTCATCTCTTGATTTTAACAAGTAATTTCTTTGGCTAAACAATGTTTTATTAGGGTTAAGAGCGTTTTCATTGGTTCAAAACGTTTCCATACAAAAATATCTTAAGCTCAGTTAGGGTGTTTTTAAAACTACTGTACAGCCCTGTAACTTTTAAACGGTTGCTCGTATAAAAAAAAACACACAAAGAACAAAAATTTCTTAAAACAACTTATTTGTGAAGTACGAAATCATCTTAGAATACCGGGTATTTCATAAGAAATTTTAAAGTTGAAAATTTCAACCCATGCTAACTGTGCGTTTCTAACAACTTGTTTTAAACCTGCTGCGCTGTTTTTCCGTGTCTATTGCCACTCTGCTCGTGACAGTTCATAAAGTGCATAAATGTCTTTATTAAGGAAGTTGTTATTGAATAAGTGAGCCTGCGGCCAATGATAGAGACTGTACAAAAGAATGTTATCGAGATTAAAATCTGAAGGAAAGAGCTTGGGAGGAGATTTCACTAATTGTCGAATAAGAAAATAAGTACAACGTCGATTTAATGCTGATTAACATCTAACGTAATAATTATAATTATCACCAGCCTATAAATATTAACAGAAATTGTTGCTCACGTAGCTCGCCGCGTGTATTGTCACATAGCTTAGCTACGGCTACGGGTGATACGCAACAGACGCACGCTACATGTATACACCTATAAACTGTGTTTTTAAAATGTTGTTTTATGTGTTTGTGTGTTTTTTTACTTAATGTTATGACGATCTCCATTCACGAGATATTCTGATGATGGTATAGACGTGCCGAAACGCGCCTTATAAATAAACAAAAAGAGGTCACTGAAGGAATAATGTAAGGCACTGTACTATAACGATTTAGAATAGAATAGAATATTTTTATTTGTCAGTAAATATTTCATAAAATACATTGACACGTCACATTAAAAAAAAGAACTACAATACATACATTTTAAAAATCGTTTAAAGTCCATGATTTTTCTTCAAATTCATCCATAGTATAAAACGACTGTTTACACAGAAAGTTTTTCAATCTTAAGCTAAAATTTCTGTTATTTAGTTTTTTCAATTCTTCTGGTAGCTTATTATATAATTTACTGGCTATAATTACAGGTTTCATATCAAACTTAGCTAAGCTAATATATGATAAATTTACAAGATTTTTTGATCGGGTATTATAATGATGTATGTCCTTCTTGCAATTTATTTGGTTAAGATTAGCTCGAAGATACATTAAGCCCTGAAAAATATAAATTGAGTACAAAGTTAAGATGTTAGTATCTTGAAAAATTTCTCTGCAGTGATCTAATTTACCTGCTCCGGTAATAACCCTCACTGCTTTCTTTTGCATGGTGAATACCTCTTGGGAATGAGAAGATGATATCCAAACTATGAGGCCGTAATTTAAATGTCAGTGGAAGATACCGTAATAAGCCTGACGAAGAGAATCTGTATCAAGTTCGCCACACAATCGTTTTAGTGCATATATACTTGAGCTTAATCTTTTTTTAAGGTCGATTATATGCTGATGCCAATTTAAAGTAGGGTCAAATGTGTCTGATGCCATTTAAAGGCCCGGTTAGTGAAAAATGAATGTATTAATTGTTTTTAGTTTAAATTTCATAGTCCTAGTATTGCATAAGTAATGTATTAGCCCATACTCACAGGGGAAATGCACGTCCGGCCATTAAAGTAATAAATAACAGACTATATGTCTTGTAATATGTATTCAGTTAGTGTACAGAGTAAGTTATGTGGGTAAAGCTGTTGTTATTATTCCCCTCAGTGTAGTGATGTACATGTATCATCTATACAATAACATGCACTTTGATTAATACAATATTTGCATTATTGTGTGCAGTGGAAGAATGCAGGGATAAGTTCAACATTTAATTACTAAACTCAGAAATATACATTGTATATAAGTTCGTGTGTTAAGCGTCGTCCACACTTGCAGACATGGAATGGTCCTTATTAGGGGTTGAAATACTACCATCTTATTCGCGGTTCATTCTCTAATTTGTCTAGGAACAGTTCAATAACAATGCATCCAGTGGTTCAGTGGTAATACTTATTTCTCTATGTTTACTCATACAATACAATAACACAAATATATATGGTTTTTGGTGCATTAGCCTACACTTAGGCTACGTACATTTCTTTTACTAGATATTACGTTCGTAGGACAGACTGAAACAAGAACTCGATAAACAAAGCTATTGAATTTACTCCCGTTAAACTTTTGACTCCAAACCCAATGTGATATCGTTGGAATATGTATACTGTTTACTCACTCAAATTTCGTTCTACTGCAGAACCGGTTTCGTCCTTCAATCGTGTAGAACTCCCGTAGTGTAGTTGCCTCGTGCTGTCCAGCTTCCGACCCTTAGCTTCATAATACTTGGCCAAATCTCGGCCCAACGTCTTTAGCTAACTGCCTTAGCTCCCGGCCCCACACTTTAACAGACTGGCCTCGAACCTAGATTATATGCTTATAAAACCCACCTAACTTCCGTGTTGACAAACTACACTGTTCTTACGTGCAACACAAAAACACTTACGCCAACCTCATCCTTCCTTATTATACTTCCTTGTTTACCTCCATCTGTCTTACGCAAAGTAATATCTTTACACTTAACCTTAACATACTAACTCTAATCTATAGCCTATATATAAAAGCGAAATACCACTGACTCACTCACTCACTCACTGACTCACTCATCACGATTTCTTCAAAACTACAGAACGGATTGGAATGAAATTTGGTATGTACCTTCCTCTAGGACCATAGGTTCTTACTAAGAAAGGGTTTCAAAAAATTCCAAATTTTAGAGGGGTCTGGGCGGATAAAAGTTATTAAATCACGATTTCTTCCAAACTACAGAACGGATTGGAATGAAATTTGGTATGTAGCTTCCTCTAGGTCCATAGGTGCTCACTAAGAAAGGGTATTAAAAATTTCGAAATTTTAGGAGGGGTTTGGGGGGATCAAAGTTACTAAAATCATAATTTCAGATATTTTATTATTATGACAATAGTGCTTTTATTATTTAAGATCTATATATATATAAGCCAAATACCACTCCCTGACTAAAGACGTAAAAAGAATACAATTGCGTTAAAAATACAGAAAATACCAACCACCACAGGCAACGCCGTACGGGGCAGCTAGTACTGAATATAACTAATATATATCTTTTATTACACACACCCATTAGTTCGTAACACTGCGGAAACATTGTCGGACGAATGTCTCCATGATGTTTTCTCTTCTATATGCTGATGTTTCCAGAAGAATGTTTCTACATTCGACCTACAAGTGTGTGTGTTTCTGGAGACAAAATACAATGTTTTCTGTTTCCCAAACAAATGGGAAACACTTAGACAAGATACAAGTATTTGTCTCAAATCTGCATGCGTGGGGACGTGTCTGTTGACAAGAGCCCGGATAGAACCCGCAACTGATAAAAATATATAAAAAGAGGGATACAAAATATATTTATCCAATTATTTTTGTAATATCATTACTCATATACAGTTCATTAAATAACGTATCGTTTAGCAAAATTAAAACTTAGCAGTAAAAGTGTTGTACTTGCCTAAAAAGACAAAAACAATTATTACTTATATGACTAAATCAATATTATTAGATTATGTGTTTACTTCACTCAACTCACCTTTACGAAACTGCGAAGTGTGGCGATGATGGTTTCACAAACTTCTGGAATGATTCGTGAAATTATCTAGATAAAATAAAACCTGAACACAAAATCTCACAATAAAGACGTTTACTAACCTCAAACGCGTTTCAACGACAATGTCGCCAACCCCAGTGATGCACGGGCTACAGTAACCAAACTATAACTAACTAATAGTTTAGGGATAGAAATAACCAATTGGTCAAATTTCACAATTATAATTTATTACTGAGCAACATATGTTTCGACGTTATCCATCATCAGGGTACTAAATTGAAAAACAGCAAGTATCTTAAAACTAACATACAAACAAAAATAGAAGGAGTGGGAGTGACAATGGAAATGATCAGGAAGGGCATAGTATTGAGTAACTCATAGAAACCATATGCAACGTTGTAAAGCAGCGTTTACATTTATGAGAAGTCCGTTCGTTGGCAGTACAGCGATGCGTAGATTTGGCAACAGCGCGGCCCCTCCACTCTGTCCAACGCTCGCCACCTAGGACTGTTCTAATTTAAATCAGACTATAGTTAGATTTTGGTTACTGCAGCCCGTGCATCACCGAGGATGGCGACGTTTTCGTTTAAACGCGTCTGAGGTTAGTAAACGTATTTATTGTGAGATTTTGTGTTCAGGTTTTATTTTATCTAGTTACTTTCTCACAAGTCAAGCTCATTAGTTATTGACCGAGGAAGCGAGGTCTCCGTTTTAACTCGACCGTTCGGCTTTTCGTCTGTGTGTCTGTATGTCTGTGTGTCTATCTCACTATTACGGCCAAACGCCTTGACCGATTTTGATGATTTTTTGCATGAATGTTCCTTATTCCTAGGCCGAGCCATGTATATATAAGGTTTTTTCCATTTTTCATTTTTAACCCCTTAAATAAAATAAAAATGGCGGCCGCACCGTTTCTCTCAGTGTAAGCTTTTTTCCAAACCCAGTTTGTGGCTTAACCGTAAGTCGAATTTAAAAACTAATGACATCTTGCTAGTAGCAAATTTGATTTTCAACAAAATTGTATACTTGATTTTTTCTGTATCTCTAACGGTAAGCTCACAAAATGGCCGTAAACTTCAAATTTGTTAAAAATCGTCCAAATTTTTGTATTTCAACCATGTTTTTATACGTTTATTCTAAACCAATTCAAAAGTGTTGCATAACTTTTTTGTAGATAAAAGTTCAAAGAATTCGTATATGCCAGTAAAAAAATTATTGAACAAAGTTATTATATCAAGAAACATTTATTAGTTATTAGCATGTTCAGTAACGAAAGGAAAAAGTTCAACTTTAGGCCTACATAAAAAGTAGTAAAAATTATTGTAATTTTTTTCATAAATGTAAAAACGTTTCGTAATTTAGTTCTAAATAGAATTATATAAAAATATTTATCAATTTCAAATTTCTTATTTTGAAAACACCAGTTTTCATGTTCCTACTACAAAGACTGCTATCAAAACTAGGCCTGTTTCGAATAGTAATTTAGGAATATATCCTTTGCAAAAAATAGCATATGATAATAAGAAAGTGTAGGGGATAAGAAAGTGTAGAGAATAAATCAAAGAATTAAACTGAATACTTGTAAATTATCATTGTAAATTTCATAAAAGTATTTGACTTAGCTTTATTGAATTAGAAAATGAGATGAAACCTCTCGGCGATAAAGGACATAAAAAATAAACGGTACCAGGAACTGGCACATACTTTCTCACAAATACATTTAAATTACTAAACAGATTCACTGTGACTTGTAGGGTGGGGTAGGAGAGTTTTTTTATTAAAGTTGGAGATTAACTAATAAATATTATTATTATTATTATTATCTAGAGAGAAAACTATTCGATCGATTTCAAAAAAATTTGCACCAAACACGTCAATTAGGTCTTCATAGATGCACGTAAAATGGTTTTGAAATTTTTTTTAAAACAACCCGCTTTATGGCCAAAAAAACCCCAAAAACAGTTATTATTATTATTATTAGCTAAACGGGAATTTTTACAAAGATGCGGGTTTCTGTATATGGTAGGGCACATTAAAGGCTACAAAAAAGCCAAATTTTATCAAAATCGTTAGAGCCGTTTTTTAATAAAAAAATAATAACTGATTTTTTGGGGGTTTTTTGGCCAAAAAGGGGGTTGTTTTTCAAAATTGTTCAAAACCCTTTTTCGTGCATCTATACAGACGTACTGGACATGTCTGGTGCAAATTTGGTTGAAATCGATAGAATAGTTTTCTCTCTAGCTTTGTATAATTTTATTAAAGTAGGCGATTGACTAATAAATATTATTATTATTAGCTAGAGAGAAAACTATTCGATCGATTTCGAACAAATTTGCACCAAACACGTCAATTAGGTCTTTATAGATGCACGTAAAAAGGTTTTGAAAAATTTTGAAAAACAACCCCATTTATGGCCAAAAAACCCCCAAAAATCAGTTATTATTATTATTATTAGCTAAACGAGAATTTTTAGAAAGATGCGGGTTTTTGCATATGGTAGGGCACATTAAAGGCTACAAATAAGCCAAATTTTATCAAAATCGTTAGAGCCGTTTAAAAAAAAAAAATAATAACTGTATTTTTGGGGGTTTTTTGGCCAAAAAGGGGTTTTTTTTCAAAATTGTTCAAAACCATTTTTCGTGCATCTATACAGGCGTACTGGACATGTCTGGTGCAAATTTGGTTGAAATCGATCGAATAGTTTTCTCTCTAGCTTTGTCTACATACAGACATACATACATACAGACATACATACATACAGACATACAGACATACAGACAGACATTTTGTAAAAACCACTTTTTTGGGCTCAGGGGGTCCCAAAACGGATATTGCCACAAAAATCTCAACATCGATTTTTTTTGCGATCACTATACTTTCTCTATACTATAGTATAGTGAGAAAGTAAAATGACCGTTAAACACCGTGGGAAGTGTTGGTAAATGGGTTGAGCATAAAGTTGAGATCACTATAGCGACGTTTTAACATCGTTTGTTTTCATTATTTCTAATATTGGAATATGATATGGAAGTTATGGAACTGTAAATACATTGTTAAGTTTTAGTTATATAAGTATGTAAATATTTAATTCTATGTTGTCCCTCTATAACTTGATATTTTTAGCTACCTTACGCATTATTAACATAAATAAAACACAATGCCTCTAAAAGAAAATCTTTAGTAGTTAAAGCTCAAGAAAAGAAGAAAAAAAGAGAACTAGAAATCCCGGAATCGCGGGAATTGCAAAATAATGTTTCGTTGGCTAAATCTTGTGCTTACTTCCTTACTGGCGCACTATTTTTAACCTAAGCTCAAAACCACATTTGTTATTTCAACGAGAGAGGTCTACTGTTCACAGAACTACTAGTTTATTATGTGAAATTATTTGTTTGGATAATTTGAAGGTGTATTGCAAACTGGTATATGAAACACCACTTGCCAGGTACCTCAAAGTTACTACAAGTTCAATTGTGACTGAAATTGAAGCCCTGTAGCGAGTATATTTTTTTGTTATCTTTGGCCCAACAAAGCTTATCAGAATCTCAAAATCTTTTGGGGTAGTTCTTGTAAAGTTCCTGAAACCTGCGCAATCTTCTAATCGGATGTCCGATAGTACGTTTCGACCACAGTACGAACTTTCTTCGAGTAACTTGCGGGTCCACCATCCTCGGTAAATTAGCTACATGGTTCAGAAAGATAAAGCACATGCTAGCTAAAACCACGTCCTCTTCAGTCACCATTTCGACAAACACTGGGATAGTGTGGACGCAAAACAAGTCGGAAACTTGTATCAGAAACTGTGTAAGATAGACAATTGCATCCAAAAAATCCTTACACTTGTATGTATAGTAAATTGATTAACCTTATACTTTTAGAGCGTAAGACAAACTTCAAAGTGGATTAATTTATTTCATATTGAAGTAAATGGGAATGGATTACCTACACCTTTTACTTGAGATATAGGCTAAAGCATATCCTTTAACAATTCTAAGTGTGGCCAGTGGCAAACTTATCGTTATATAGTCCTTTATCCTTTTTAGCGAATTCCCATAGGAAAAATGAGCTATTGCAGTGGCCCTTATGGTAAGACCCAAGGTCGGGAGTAGCAAATCAGCACCGATCATGGTCCCCAGAACACGTTTTGGGGTGTCATTAAAAATCATATTTACTGAACATTTTTCATTTACAATCCGATCCTGTATAGCCTGCTAAGGTTTTTTGTGACACCCTGTTTATTGTAATATAATAATTTATAAATGGCAATGTTTGTATGCTTTTCTCATCGGAATACATTACCTCCGCTAGAAATAATTTCGCGATGTAGAACACATTTTCTACAGTAAATTAAATAACGTGTAAACTACTAACAAAGTTTCTGATAGCGTGACCTGTCCCCGATGTGATGGAACATGTGTAACAACTAGCTTAGGTTATTAATTATTTTAATATTATACCACATTCTTATTAATTATTCTCACAATTGCGTCGTTCCATTTACCCATTTGAGTTTGTGCACATTAAAACCAAAGAGTGCAACATAAACATGCGGTAAAGAGTTATCAGAGGTTAGATCAAGAAAACTGCGAATTAATTCCCCGCACGCTCGCTATTAATGTGGAAATCGAAAAGCGTTACTCTTGCTGCCAACTAATAAGGTTTATATCCTTTTCGACGCGGCACGTGACTCCTTGCCTGGCAAATATATTTTCTAATCAATATCCACTAGCTAAATACTCTACAGGGTGCCGCAAAGTTAAGGTACAGCCATGGCGACGAAAATAACGTTTGTAACAAAGTATAGAGTCTTCTTCGTTTGTTTTTATATTGTACAGATCCGTTAGTTTTAAACTTTTGTATGTGCGTTTAAAGGACAGGGACATTTTTTAAACATACAATAGCAAAACAAGTAAATGTCTGCGATCGTGGGCCTCACGTCAGGAACGAAGTTCATCGCGCCTTTTCTTCAATTCTTTTACCAGCCTTAACGGCAACATACACACATAATTTTAATCTTTCCGTTGTCGTTTACTATTAGATTGTTTTTTAATACAAATATTTACTGTTTCCATACGTTTAATGCTATTATAATAAAGGAGTAGAATTCAATATAACATCAAATGGCTAAGATGGTAAACACAGTTAAATGTCCATTCATTGTAAATACATTCAATAAACATAAAATGTTGGTGCAATCGTCAAAGCATAAACTAAAATGATTGTGTGTATGTTTAATTTATTTTCCCTGCCTTAACGGCAACATACATGCAATAATTTTAGGTTAGGCCTAGACTTAAAATGACTTTCTTGGCCTAACCTAAAATTTCAGCGCTTGACGATAATATCTGATTTACGCCGGACGGAACCGATCGTCTCTTAATTTAAATTAATGAACCAAAACACGTGTTTCTTGAATGTATTTACATCCGTTGTCATAGCAACCGATTTAGTAACGCTTTTTTCGTTACTCGTATTTTATATTTATCATTTCCATAGCAACCAATTATAAC
>JAGFPH010003553.1:14458-42749 GCA_018207615.1 Philaenus spumarius | reverse complement strand
TCTTAGTGAGCATCTATGGCCCTAGAGGAAGCTACATACCAAATTTCGTTCCAATCCGTTCAGTAGTTTTTGAGAAATCGTGATCAGTGATTCAGTGAATTTCGCTATTATATATATAGATAAGAATTAATTAGTATACAATATTTGTTTGTTTTTTTTGTGTTTTTTTAATATACAGATACAAACATTTTTTAATTTAGTTCTAAATAGAAGTGTGGATCAATATATTATATCAATTTTATTTCTTTTTTTTTCTAGTATAAAAAAATATTATAAAAACATTTTACTTTCCGGCAAGAACATGCTTCTTGTTATTGTAACAAACATGCTTCTGTGATTATATTGCTAACAAAATCGTCCTTAAAATTGACTTAGAAAACCGACTTGTTTATCAAATTTGAACCAAATCGGACATCAAATTCGGCCGTTGAAATGTGTACATACAATTTTTAATGACACCCCAGAAAGTGTTCTGTGGACCATGATCGGTGCTCATTGACCACTCCCGACCTTAGGTCTCCCCATATGAATCACTTCCTTAGCTTACCTTTCCTACGAAAATTTCGTAAAAAGGAGATAAGTGAATTTGTAAATGAGATTCCGTTAGCTTTTAAATAAATATCTGTAGGAAATTGGTTATGTTTTTATAGTTTTTTTTAACAATCAATATCCTTTATTTTTAACATTTGGGTTACCTGGAAAATTTCTAACTGTAGGCTGAAATTTGACTAGTTTTTGGAACGAATCACAAAAAGGGCAAGGTCATCACCTGTTGTCTCGGAAATAGGTTAAATAATTTACTAGTGAAAGACTCTTAAGAGAAGAGCTGGCAGATTGAATTCACAGTTTACTTTGACCAGCTTGTGGACACAGATTAGATACACAAGGGTGGTTAACACGACTCAGTGACTCGGGTAATTATCTTTGATTAATTTCGTTCTTGTGACTGGTAAATCAACTGAACAATTCTCTGTGATAGATGTGTAATCGGCGAGGGTTAATGGTGTAATCAAAAGAAATGCCAGGCTCAGCTAACAAACTTCAATAAACACAGTTTTAAAGAAAACGTTACAATAGAAGCTATTCACTAAAACCTATTTTAAGGTATCTTCTTTTACTCGAAAATTGCCTTAAAGCTATATTTTAACTATAATTAATTTTAAGTTATTTTCTAATGATGGACTGTTTATATTTTGATTGTTTTTTTATGAAAAAATTTACAGTAAACCGATTGCTTTATAACTTGAGGAATAATTTGTAGATAAAAATACCATCTCCCGAAACAATGACTTTTATTGTGGATTTATTGAAACAACAAAAACAGTAAAAAGTTAACTTTTTTTGTTTTTTCGCTTAAATTTCGTAAATCGTTGGATGAAACGCTAATACTTTCAATGGAAAAGTTTTAGTAAATTTAAAAACCTTTAAAACGAGACTTTTTAAGTCTGGATCAATGCATTTTTTCAGTTATATAATTTAGGAAAAACTGTCTTTTTTTGTTACATATATGTAATTTAAGCTAAGGAACAAAACATGACCACATAGGCATAAGCCTGATGTGAGTGGGCACGAGTCGCTCAATGTGCACACAATGAAGACTAGATTAAACACAATTAAAAGGACTGCATTAAACATCATGTCGAGCTCAGTCAATCTACGATCAAAACTAAACTAGAAGTAGTATTAGGGTTTCTAAAGTGGTTATCCCAGCCAAACTAACAAGATGCTATCATTTATATTGAAGTTCAAATATATATTGAACCGTAGACAAGTAATTCAGAAGGTTCGTATCAGACAAAGAGGAACGGACAGATTAGTACATATCTGTTAGTAGATAACATAACCTGCTCGTCCGCATTACTTCCCAATTTAAACAGACATTCATTAATAAGCCTTTTAAAATTAAATAACATATAATTTTTCAACAGACGCAGCTTGCCCGGATGATTTTGATACAATTCATTTCCTATATAAAAAATTAGAGTTAGTGACAGAAAACATTTTTATTAACTTGTTAGATCTTATCCTGAAGAAATTTCAAGAACGCGTTATACGTTCATGATCAACTTTTACAAAAATGTTACTGTAATTTTGAAATATATAAATTGCCAGGTTCTTACAAACAATTGCCTTACACTCAGTACTTAAAAATATAAAAAACAGCGTTTGAGGAAAAACTACTGCTCTTTTTCAATACAGTTTTTAGTATTGCTTTCCGAATGATATATTATTATTAGTATTATTCAAATTATTATTATATATTATAAATGAATAGAACTAAAAGCCCCGCCCCAAGCTATTACCCCCCCCCCCCCCCCCATGTGTAAAGACTATCAATACGTGTAATACGCGAATTAAAATTAATGGAATTTTAAATGTCACCAAGTTGTCTGAAAACATCAATTAATTTTCAATTTTTGTTTTAAAAACTTAACCTGTACAGTCCATTTCATTATCTTATCGAACATTACTCCTAGATATTTATAGGACTCGAAGTCTTCTATGTTTCCACATAAACATGTAGTATGAAGGTAATCACCACATGTGTGCAATTGTATCTGTTTTTTCAATGAGAAGGGAAGGAACTTAGGTTTAGAGACATTAAGTGATAAAAGGTTTTGATCAAACCACGTTTTAACGTCCGATAACACTTTGAGAGCTTTAATTTCAACATAACTCCAATTCACCTTCAAATAAAATGCCTTATCGTCAGCAAAAAAAATCTTGCTCATTGACTATTACCGACCTTAGGTAACACGATAAGAGTCACTGCAATAGCTCTTCTTTCCTATGGAAATTCGCTAACAAATTTACAATAAAAAATAAACGGTACCAGGAACTACTGGCACATACTTTTTCACAAACATATTTAAATTATTAAACAGATTCACTGTGACTTAACTTCATAATTTTGTAGGTGGGGTAGGAGAGGTGATTTATTAAAGTAGGAGATTAACCAATAAATATTATTATTATTATCTAGAGGGAAACTATTAGATCGATTTCTAATAAATTTGCACCAAGCACATCAATTAGGCCTGTATAGGTGTACGCAAAAAGTTTTTGAAGAATTTTCAAAGACAACCCCATTTATGGCCGAAAAACCGTCAAAAGTCAGTTATTATTATTAGCTAAACGGTAATTTTTAGAAAGATGCGGTTTTTTCATATGGTAGGGTACATTAAAGGCTACAAATAAGCCAAATTTTATCAAAATCGTTAGAGCTGATTTTTTATAAAAAAATAATAACAGATTTTTTAGGTTTTTTTTGCCAAAAAGGGGGTTGTTTTTCAAAATTATTCAATACAGGTGCATCTATACATGCCTACTTGACATGTCTGGTGCAAATTTGTTTGAAATCGATAGAATAGTTTTCTTTCTAGCTTTGTGTACATAATACAGACATACAGGCAGACATTTTGTAAAAATCACTTTTTTATACTTAGGAGGTCCCAAAACGGATATTTCCACAACAATCTCACCATCGATTTTTTTTAGCGATCACTATACCTTTCTCTACTATAGTATAGTGAGAAAGTAAAATAATCTTTATATACATCAAAAAAAAGTTTTTCTGTTTTAGTGACAAAACATTTTTTGTAAATACAAAACATCCGAGTATCAATCGTGTCATCCGGCTCCTTGCTGATGCCAATCCAGCGGTGGGCTACAAAGTCGTATAACCAGTCGCGTACTGAATTACACCAGAGAGGCGGCGCATCAACTTACCAATAACGTTATTTGGTTCAGCTTCTTACAATTGCGGAAAGAGCCATATTTACAGCACATCAAGATAAGAAACTGCAGTTACTTCAGTAAAAAGAAAGGTCCATAAACTTTCCGCCAGGATATGACACATTGCAAGTCTCGTTGCAAGTGTACCATCTCGTGGGTTTTGCTGACACCAATTAAGCTAATTAAGAGTGTTCACATGTCCACTTAGGTGAAATGTCAATTAATTACTGCAAATTATACGACCCCGAAAATCTCCATCGTCGTGCATATATCGTTTGCACGTAACCCGTAGTCTGTAGGCTTAAGAACTTGTAACAACTGCAAACGGT
Source organism: Philaenus spumarius (assembly GCA_018207615.1). Lineage (NCBI taxonomy): Eukaryota > Metazoa > Arthropoda > Insecta > Hemiptera > Aphrophoridae > Philaenus > Philaenus spumarius. Next base: position 38,685 of record JAGFPH010003553.1, on the reverse strand, counting down.
AAGAATGTAGTTGTAAGCAGCTGCTTGAAATTCTCCGCACAGAATGATATCACTGGATTTGCTAATTCACAACTAGGCTTTCGAACAGCTGATTTCCAGTGGCTACGCGTGAAAGGCTCTCTTACTCTTACAACACTTTCTTCAGTCGATCTTGGTCGTCCCGTACTCTTTCCTTTGCTAATACAGTCGGTGCCTTCAAACTGATGATACCAACTGCGGATGTTACTACCTTGGATGATTGCATTTGAACTTAATAAGGAACACACGTCGTACTGCACCCATAGATTCAACCCATGCAAACTGTAAAACACAAAAATCTTTCTGTTCACTAGTCGCCGTCTTTGCTACTAGCGTTGTCTAACGGAAGACAGACAAAACAGTACACGCGCATGCGTATACGCACAGGCGTATCAGCAAAACTGTTTGAGTTGATGTATCATTTATATTGTAAGTTAATGTAATAAATAGTAACAATGTCTTAAAACCAAGATATTCATTTTGAAACACCGTTTATTATTAGCGAATTTCCATAGGAAAAATTAGCTATTGCAGTGGCCCTTATGGTAAGACCCAAGGTCGGGAGTAGCAAATGAGCACCGATCATGGTACCCAGAACACGTTTTGTTGTGTCATTAAAAATCATATATATATTATGTATATATGTGTTCGCACTCTAGCGGACGCATTTTAAGTATGGTTTGGTTCAAATTTGGTACACATGTTGATTGGCTACGTCGCTTGGACGAGTTGGTTAGCCGAAAAATCCAACAATCGTAAACCCGTTTTTTTTTTACCGGAAGTAACTATTTTTTAAGATTTTTCTTACGAGAATGAATATGTTTTTAAAGTTTTTTCTACAAATATTAATGTAGGATGTTATTCTGCACATTTTGTTTTTTTACGCGACTTCATAGCTCGCATGGTTCCCCCAAAATCGATAAAAATGTAAAATACCATAGAAGTACCCGGTTCAAAGCCATGTGGTGGATTCTATCGTGGGGTTGGCGTGCGAAGCACGCAATGCTTTGTGTATTGAAGGCACCCCAAATACGGGGGTTGGCGTGCGAAGCACGCACTGCTTTGTGTGTTGAAGATATTTCCAATACGGGGGTTGGCGTGCGAAGCACGCAATGTTTTGTGTGTTGAAGATACTCCCAATATTCGGAATGGCGTGCGAACCATTTTGCAGCTATTCAGCACCGTCGTGAATATACCTATTTCCCAAATTGTTGGTTGAAATCCTATTACATAGGAATATAAACTTAATTTTGGAAATTTGTTCAACTCACGTCAGCGGTTCAGCTGCGTGGCCCAATTATTATTAAACTGACATGACTAAAATTTGTCGGTGTTAATAATCTTTCTTATTAATGTTGTTTATTAACACATTACGAACTAATACAACCACAAGAGGGAACAGAACAATACTTCCAGGTTACCACAATGTGTATTACGGCTTTACAATGTTTATTAGAGTAAAGAGTGAATCCCACACGGAAGAAACACTATCGCAGAAAGAGTTTAAAGTTTTATCTGTAAAACAGTCGTTAAAAGGAAAGAAATTCAAACCAACCTACTTTAAGTTCTAACAAGTTTTAAAATGGTTTTTAAACTTGCTACACTAGAACAGTCCAACTTTCCATCGAAGCTGTACAGGCTATTAAGGCTTTTATTACCGAATTCCCATAGGAATGATAAGTTATTGCAGTGACGCTTATGGTGAGACCTAAAGGTAGAGAGTAGTCAATGAGCACTGATCATATTCTCCAGAACACATTTCGGGGGTCATTAAAAACTGTATATTTTTTGTGTTCGCACTCTAACGGCCGCATTTCAAGCCTAAAGTGTTCCAAATTTTGTACAAGCGTTAGTTCATTTTAGTAAAATTTTGTTCGGATGAGTTCATTAGCCAAAAAAGTCCAAAAACCTTAAGTTCCTTATTGACAGGAAGTAAATTGTTTTTGCGATTTTTCTTACTAGAATGAAATTTGTTTGGGATTATAACTCGTTGGTTCACCCAAAATCGATCAAAACGTAAATTACCATAAAAGCAAGTTTAATTATTTTTTTAAATTTTGTACTGACGTTTTTTTTACTTAAAAGTTTTTTTCTTTAAGAATCATTTGAAATACTTAAAAGTCTTTATAACTTATTACGTCTCTCAATCATAGGTGAACTTTTATTTACTTGTCGCGGCCTATCAAAATTAAAAGTTGGTTTTAGTAATAATCCAACGAGAGTTTTTACTCGTTACAGCGCTACGTAAGTTATACCAATAATTGAAAACTCACGATAACCTAATTAATCTATTACAACGTCGACGTTCATAAGACGCGATTTTCAGGACGAAGATGTTTGATCAAATGGTGAACTGCAAATACCGAACAGTTAAGAGAAGTACATCACATACAGCGAATGGCACATTCAAACATGTCTGAAAAACTTGAATAACTTTTGCAATAAAAGAGATATCAACTTTAAATCGAAGTGGTGCACCCTTCAAACCATGTAGACTGTGTCTGACGAACGGAGGAGAAAAATGTATATTTTCACAAAAGCCGGCTTCGCTAAGCTACAACTCAGGCTATAAAGAAACAACTAAAAAGTAAACGTGATCTTTACAATAGAAACCAAACAAGAGTAAGTATAAAAAGAAAGTACAGCCATACAAATTGAATTTAAAACTCTAAAAAAAATATGAAAAAAATAAGAACAAAATGTCAAAAATAAATAATTTATGTTTCAATAATAATAATAATAATAATATGAGTGTTTGAGTGACCTACTGGATGAAACCTTGTTAAAAAATAACAGATGTATCATCTTTAACATTTTGATGTTATTTAAATGGGGAAAATAATTATAACTTTTATTGGTCATTATGTTGGATAGAGTCAACATAGGCCTACAGAAATCCGGTTTGGGACAATCTTTTTCTTTTATCAAGACTTTTAAAATTAGGTGTCACTTAATAGGGATTCTCATTTAAAATTTTCGACTTACCACCAAAATTCCCCATTTTTGTGGGTTGGTTTAAAATTTTACGATACACAAAAAAACTCAACTTTTATTCATGTTAACAATCTTCAAAGCAAATCTGTTTATTTCCTTTAATAAAAAAAATAATAGGGAATGAGACTTTTGAGGCACCTGTTATAAACAAAACTAGCACACACAAAAATAGAAAATTAAGGGGGTATTCAAAGGAAGTACAACAATTAAAAAGCAACTAAAAGAATAAAGATAACTAAAACGAGTACTATAAAAACTGGACTAGAACTAACTAACGTTTCACTTCAAATATACATAATTACAATAAAGGCAACCATTGTGTTTTCTCTTATCACCACCAAAGCCCCATTAATCACTGAACACGATTAAAATAAATTCACGGCGTTGCGTTTAAAGTAAGGTTTTATTTAATTGAAATGAGTTAATTAGGCGTCACTTTTGTTACTCGGAGTAATGGATTACGTTAACTCATTCTTACCGACTTGATTTATTTGTTCTTTGTTGGAGCACAATCATTCCTTTGCAACCATTTCGGAACTTACTTTTGTAGGTTTTTTTTTTAAGAATTCTGTATTGTGACGCTTTATATAACCATGCTTCCTGTTCATCTGTGTGTTACAGCCAAGCATTTACATGTTTTATCTTTTTCAAACAATGTAAAACTAAAATATACCACTAACCACTTAAACAACTGGGTAACAAGGAAACGGAAAACACACACAGCTGATGGGAAACACGTGATGACAGACCGAGATCAAAACAACAATTGGTTGAGTGCCGAGCATAAACAATTTTATGTATGCTGAAAAATCAGGATAAATTTAGCTTATAGATACACTGGCCCAATCTTTAGAAAAACGTTAAAACAAATCATAGAAATGTTGACATTAAACAATATATAAAATGGCTCTTTAAACATACTTGCCCTATTTGTTGTGGTTTTCTTACAAAAACATTATTATCTTACCGTGGAATGATCTGTAATTAATGCTTGGATTGTGGAATGCTAGCCAAATCATATGACAAATTAATAATTTCCTGGAAGCAAGGTTTTAAACGGTTGTCGATTACAATTTTTTAAATTTAACCAGTGTTCATTTTTTTAGAGCCTTTTGATTTAATATCCCTTTAGACCTGCAATGACTTTTAACATGTTTGAGATGTGGCCCTTTCATAATTTCCTCAAAAATATTTGTTTTAAATACTAGAAAACTTGCGCAAATGGGTATTGTTTGTTGGGTATATCTTAGCAATGTTTGTTAGAATTTTAAGATCAGAGAATAAAGCTGTTCAGTGGGTGTAGAAAATGTGACAGCCATCTTGATACGAGATAAAGTAAGTCAAGACATTAAATTGATGTGATACTGATTGTTTAAAATTGCAATTTCTAACTCCACTCCATAAGCGGGGAAGTGGAATTTCGTAATTATTTATTTACAGTATGTACGTAATAGCGGAGTTTCAAAGTGTATAAACTTAATCGTTTACTGACTTTTTTCTGTTAAGCCCTGTGTATGCACTCGTGAATAATTAGTGAAACAGAAATTAACGTATCGCTTTTTATAGCAAACTGCTGTCACTAGAAATTCAATTATGGCCAAAGAGAGAATGTCCAGTTGGGATGGGAATTATGCATAATTTAAACTACAAGCGTTCAGTTATACTTCATTCCCTATGTACATTATTGGTTAGGAAATTGGATGTTTGCAGTTGACAATACGTATTCATTTTAATTTATTAAAAAGTATACCAAATAAAAAAATATTGCTCACTTAAACTCAAAATTAGGTAGTATGAAAACAAAAACAAAAATATATGGAATATATGAAACTATCATTTGAATGAATCATTACATTGATCAAGGTTTAAATCGATTAAAGTTTTAAGCAATCAAGGTTTCAAGCAATACAACAGGTTTCAAGCGATCAAGGTTTCAATCGATTAGCGTTTCAATCGATTAGGGTTTCAATCGATTAAGGTTTCAATCTATTAGGGTTTCAATCGAGTAAGGTTTCAATCGATCAGGGTTTCAATCGATTAAGACTTCAATCGATCAAGGTTTCAATCGATTAAGGTTTCGATCGATCAAGGTTTCAATCGATTAAAGTTTCAATCGATTAAATTTCCAATCTATTAAGATTTCAATCGATTAATGTTTCAAACGATCAAGGTTTCAATCGATTAAGGTTCCAATTGATTTAGGTATTAAGCGATCAGGACTTCAAGCAGATAAAATTTGAAATTTGAACTAAATCGTACTAAAATACGGCCGCTAGAGTGTAAACACATATAGACACACGAAAACGTGTCCTTGGGACCATAATTGGTGCTCATGTACTACTAACGACCTTAGGTCTTACTATAAGTGTCACTGCTCAATAGCTCATCTTTCCTATGTAAATTCGCTAATAGTTAGTAAAATAAAACTACATTTATATAATGGCAGTGTTTTAAATACTTTAATGTTTCAAACAATCATAAACAAGCTGACCCCCCCCCCCCCCCCCTCTCATAAAACAGCTGATATTATACCTGTTGTATAGCCACGTGGAGTTGTAACTAGATTGCGTGCTAGGATCTATACTAATATTATAATTAGTTTGTTTGTTGTTTGTATGTAGGATTTAATCTCTGGATAAACTGCACCGATTGAAAAAAAAAGTTTTACTAATAAAAAGTTACACTATCCTTTAGTAACATAAACTAGTATTAATTTTGATTTAAGGGTTAAGACAACCCCTAAAACAAAATATATTTATTGTTCTACTTTCCTTAAAGCTAGAGAACTGAAATTGTGTACATTTATTTCTTACAAGATAGGCCTACATGGAAAAAGTAAACAAGATTTTCATTTTGTCACGAGCTGCTAAGGGGTGAAAATGTGATAACAACCCCGAAAACAATACAAATTAAGTGTTATATTTTCCTTAAAATTAGTGAGTTGGAAATGTTTACATTTATTTCTTACAACATACATAAAAAAAGTATCATAGATTGAAATTCTGTCGCGTGCTGTTAAGAGGTTAAAATTTAGTACAAATTTTGATTGTTATACTTTCCTTAAAGCTAAAGAATAAACCCTTAATAAATTAAGGAATTTAAAAATAAGATACCACTATGTTGCATCCGAATTAAAATAAATAAAACATATTAGAACTTAATAGTCTATTTGTACAAAATAGCCTGTTTGCATTTGTTTCGACGCGAGTCACCGCGGGGATTGGCGAGCGAAGAGAGCATGGGGCCGAGCCCTCTAGTACTATATAAAATGAACAATAGCTCAGTGCTCTGGTTGTGGCTCCCTCGATAACCGACCAATTGTTGTTTTGATCTCGGTCTGTCATCGCGTGTTTACCGTCAGGTGTGTGTTTTCCGTTTCTTTGCTACCCAGTTGTTTTTTGACATTGTTTATTTTACATTTACATAGTTCTCTAGGTTTATGTTCTGGAAGTTGAAAACACCCACAACACGTAAATGATTCCAAATGTCCGAATAATACTATTATTTATAATTAATTTCAAAATCGCAATTAATTTAATGGTTTTCTTTGTATTACAATGTGGGAGAAACAACCCCTCGTGGATTTCAGCAGAAGTACATTAATCACCCGGATATAATTCAAAGTAACGTGTTTTAAATAAGGGTTGATTTTACTGAAATGAGGTAATTTAGCCTCGCATTGTTCTCTTCTGAGTAATGGATTTGCGAGGCTATTCTTACAAGCTTTGATTATTTATTGCTCAGATGCACTGCAGTATAAGATTACATGAAAATTTCCTTGCCCTACTTTATACATGTATACATTGTGTTTCAAACTGGGTCTAATAATCCACCCATAAATGCATCATTTATAGTAAAACATGCCCTAATTTTCTCCGATTTCTATTTAGTCGCCATTTTTTTAAATAAATAATTTTCATCTCGAGAATGGTTTAACCGATTCAGCTCAAATTGTACACTATACATACCTATGTAACGACTTAAAAAAAACAATCAAGTTGTTTCGATAAACGGTTTCAAAATGGCTATCATTTAAACATTTTTAATGAGAATAACTCAAAACCAGTAAATATAAATTTTTTTAAACATCAAGGGTAGTTTTTTGTAGCCCGTTTAGTTAACAATCGAATTGTATAAGCTACGAAACTATCGATAATATGGTAGTAATGCAACGTGTACTACGTTGTGTGAGTGCGAGAGAGAGAGAGTTTCTCTGTTTCTGTCTGAGTCTATTGATTTATTTCTACATAGAGAGATGAAGAAACTTTTTAAAATGTAGGCAGTAAAAAGATGTTTTGCTATTAAAATTGTATCTGAGAAAAAATGCTTTATAAAATAGCCACACTTAACCCTAGAACTGTTAATGTTAAGGTTTTTTCCAAATTCAAGCCATATTTTAAAAAATTCGCCAAATTATATAGTAATTATAAAAAAATCCAAAAGTGTTTCATAGCTTTTTTGTAGAGAAAGGTTGAAAGAATTTATGTTTGCCAATAAAAAAATTATTGATTAAAAATTTACAAAGTTATTAGCTCAAGAAACAATAAATGTTCAGTAACGAAAGGAAAATGTTCAACTTTAGGCCTATATAAAAAGTAGCAAACATTTTTTGAAATTTTTTGCGTAAATATAAAATTTTTTCGTAATTTAGTTCTGAATAGAACTGTATACAAATATTTATCAATTTCAAATTTATTATTTTGAAAACGCCAGTTTTCATGTTTCTACTACAAGACTTCCAACAATAATAGTCCTAGTTTGAATAGTAATTTAGGAATATATTTATATTTATGAAATATAATTATAAGAAAGTGTAGAGAATAAATTAAAGAACTGTATACTTGTAAATTATTATTTCATCAAAGTATTTGACTTAGTTTTACTTGAATCAGAAAATTAGGTCAAACGAACTTCTCACGAACGCATCAAATACGACGTTCTGTGTGAAAAACCCGTTAAATGCTACTTCAGGAGCGTGAGTAAGTCGATTTTTGAATTTCCCATTTGTCATTATTTCTCAGAACTGTACTAACGAAACCGTTAGAGTAAATATAGTTTGCTTTACACCAAAAGAAAGATTGAACTTTGGTCTATAAATAGATATAAAAAAGTCTATTGAAATAATTCGAACTATAAGAGCTATGTTGAACGCAAAATGTGCTGTTTTATTGGTTGAAATCTGTCCAATTGCAAGGTTTACAGACAATTCCATATCTTTGGAACTATGCAAGTGACTTTTGATTGGATGGCAGTTTTGGAAAGGTAAAATCTTGACGAATCCAAATGTATCTCTATATTATTGTTAAAATATAACCGTCAATTATTATAATATTATTGTCAATTGAGCAGTCAAACATCAGTAGGGTTAATTTACACTTTACCAAATACACATTGACCAAAATATTTTTAACTTCCCGCTAAAAGAAAATTGAAAATTTTCTAAAATCGGGAAGTTATTGGTTTCACCCCGTTTTTCGAAAATCGAGTATTCATCAGATCTCGACGTTTTGAGGTCCTAGGAATCTTCCCTGACCACTCCCGAGAGGGTGTCACCCTGTCTGTATGTATGTGTGTGTGTATGTAAGTATGTGACCCGCTTATAACTTTTGAACGGCTTAACCGATTGGATCCTACCAAACGGCGTTCTAAAGAGTTCCGTCAAAATTAGATTTCCTGAAAATTTCAACTAATTCAGACCGGTAGGTTCTGAAAAATTTCGAAAAAACTAAGAGATACAAATTTTTCAAATCAGGTTTTTTTGGAATAACTTTTAAACGGCTTTATTGATCAATTCCAAAGTCTAATCAGCTTTTAACCTTGAAAAGCGACGTCGATCGCTACCAGTCCGGTCAAAATCGGTTAATTCGTTCGTGAGATATCGTGAACGAAAAAAAAATAAAAAAAAGTGTTTTTTCTCAATTTCTCCGAAATTTTTCATCAGAAAAATTTTTATTGTCGATTCTTTCAATGGACTCGAAAAACTGCATCGATTGCCGCAAATCGCATAAAAATCGGTTGATTCATTCGCGAGATATCGTGAACGAAAGAAAATAAAAAAAGTGTTTTTTCCTCAATTTCTCCGAAACTTTTCATCTGAAAAAATTTTGTTGTTGATTCTTTCAATGGACTTAAAAACTGCATCGATTGCCGCAAATCGCATAAAAATCGGTTGATTCATTCAAAAGTTATGGCAGTTCAAAATTTCCAAAAATAGTGTTTGTTGTAATTAAACTTAGCGGGAAGTTAATGGATGGCCTTTACGGTCAACCGTTTTCAAATTTTTTACATGTAAATCCGTGTATCAAAAAATCTGGCGACCCCCTGGACGTGATAAAATTAAATCAGTAATTTAAAATAAGACGTATTTGTGCCCTGTTCGGCGGGGAGATGGAGATTACTCAAAAAATTTAACTAACTTCAATATCCAACTCATTTTTCATTAAATACATTTACAACAATTAAAAATACTAATATGCAGGGTGTTTCGAGAGAGGTTGGCACAGCTTCAGGAGATGATAGGGGACCTGAATAAAAACCAAAATTGTTCATATGAACTTAGGTCCGGAAAAGCTTTGTTTTCGAATTATCCACCATTTTGTTTATTCTTAAAATTTAATTAATATTTTTTGGAAACAGAAAAGATATTGACTTTCAAATTTTGTACACATATTTTTTTTACGTAACCGTTTTTCGCTGTACGAATAACCAAAACGTTCTCTCAAAATGGCTGCCATTTTAAATGTTGTATGTCAAAAACCTCAAAAACCGCTAACTTTACAAACATTTACATTGTTAATGACAAACACAACAGTTTTTTTATTTTTTTTATTTTGTCTGTAGCTTAAATAATAACAGAGATATTATTATAAAAAGAGAAAAAACTTAGCCCTTCATCTTCATGTTTGTGTCAGATCTACACCCCTAGTATCATACATTTTTCATTTTTTCCCCAAGATTGACGTCCCTTCCGAATAAAGAGAAAAGAAGAATATCCAGAGCTGGCAAGGGAAGCTTTGAGATTATTAATGCAATTCGCGACTTCCTACCTATGTGAACTAACTTTCTCATCAATGGTGGACATAAAAACTAACAAGAGAAATAGACTCCGATTATAAAATTATTTGGTCATTTGCATATAAAAAATAGAACCACGATTTGACTTTTAATTAAAAATTAATCATGCAAAGTGTAGTGTAGATTGTATAACATAAATTTAATAATAAACTTTCCTCTGAAATATTTGTATTTATTTTATTTTAGTGTATGACCTACACTTCCTTTTTATTTTACCTGGCTTTATTTTACCCCCCCCCCCCCCCCCATCAAACCTTGACTACCCACAGGTTGAAAAACACTGATCTCAATCTTGGGAGGTTTTCATTGTGTGTGTTATTGAATTAATTATTGCATTTTATGTCAAAGGTCAACGTTCTTCCTAAAGTGTAAGCTACTTTAGATGTCTTAGCTTACAAAATGGTACGAGTACGAGGGTTGGCATGTAAAGCACGCATAGGTTTCATATTTTATTTTTTATTAACAAAAATAAAATAAAATTAAAAATCACTTAACCGAAATGTAGTTGTATTTTTTTCTAAGAATTAATTTAAAGTTATTAGTAAATTTCCATAAGAAAGATGAGCTATATCAGTGACTCTAATCGGTGACCTAAGGTCGAGTGTGAACTCCAGAACACGTTTTTTGGTGTCACCGAAAATGTTATATATGTGTTCGCACTCTATCGGCCGCTTTTTATGTCAGCTATTGGTTTTCTAAGTTGCACGGGAGAGTTCGTTAACCAAAAAATCCAACTACCAGAAGCAAATTTCGCCAACGGAAGTAAACATTGTTTGAGATTGTCGTACCAGAACAAAACTTGTTTGGAGTTTTATCTAAAACAATAAACATAGAATATTATTCTGCCATTTTGTTTTCTATACGACCATATAGAACGCATGATTCTCCAAAATCGATCAAAACATCAAATCGATGTATCAAATCGATAAATTACCATAACAGTATTCGGTTCAAATCCCTACGTGGGGGCAGCTTCTGATCCGAGGACAGCAGACGGAATGCAAGTTTGTCCGCTGCGAACAACGAGTACAGATAGCGCCAATTAGGATGGAGCGCGAAGAGGGGAGTGTGCAAGTCTCCTACGCCGGCTCCACCACATTTTCCCTCTCGCGGCGTAGTACAGTCAGAGCCGCCCGCCCTACCTAATTCATGTCTGTTATGTAGTCGTGTTGATTGTATATCAACACTTTTTGGTGGTGACTGTACTGAAGACTCACAGTCGAGTAGGAGAGGGTAAGACGTTACAGCGCATGCTCAAGTGACGCTTCACGCTACCTGGCACTATCTGTAGCAGTCCTTAATCCGATTCCTCAGCCACGAGGTGCGCAGACGCATAGCGCAGTCCATCATCCGAGGCAGCAAGGTCGAAGTGCTGCGAGCGGAACGAAGCAGCACGTGAGCCGGGGCTGTAGGCTGAGATGCAAAAAATTCTACTATTATACTTCTTTCACGCAGACAGTTATTCATCTCCTTTGTTAGTAGGCACATTTCCCAAATAATAGGCTGAAATTATAAAACATTTATTTTAAACTTAGTTTTGGAAATTCGCTCTACTCACGACAGCGGTTCATCTGGGTGATCGAATTATTTAATTGATTTCAATTACTTTAATGTTTTCCTATGCATCATAATGCGGAGGAAATAACCCCTCCTGGATTCCGTCAGAAGTACATTAATCACCCAGCTGTAGCTCAAAGTAACGTGTTGTAAATAAAGGATTGACTTGACTGAAATGAAATTTTACCTCGCTTTGTTCTCTTTTGAGTAATCGATTCGCTATATTCTTGCAAGTTTTGATTATTTATTGCACAGTTGTTGTTAAAATGTATTTCACAGTAGGCCTACATATTAAACATCAACATGCAAAAACCCGTGCGTGCTTCAAACCCCAACCCCTCAAGCTTGATAAATTCACATAATTAATTGTATGCGAGATAATTTGAGAAAGCTTGTATTTTAGGTAAACAGATTGGCTTATAGGGTGACTAGCTGACCCATGCGAATATTTAGGAGTAGGCCTACACTTACCTGATTTAATACGTTGATTTAATTAAGTAAATTACTGTTATGTATTTTACGTTTTTTTAATTTTATTAATTTGTGTGATGGATTACAATTGCATATAGAATGTAAACAATCTAACTGACCGCTGTCATGTTAGTTAAACAGATTGATGGCGGTGCCTTTCATTAGGAATCATATGAACTTTCATATGAAAGATTTTAATCAATTTGTTTAATGAAAACATAAATGTAAAGCTATTTGTCTATTTTTTGTCAATAGCGGGGAACATAAGCTTTAAAATGATGTTTGAATCATACATTTTTATGAAGAATTAAGGAAGTTATGGTGCTGCCACAAGAAAAAAACACAATTAAGAAAAAATATATAAGGATTCTGTAATGATAATTCATGGGATGGTCATATGTATCAAAGTAAAGAAGAAACCACCTATACAAGTATGTCCCAAAACGCTTCATTTACTAGCAATCCGACAGTTCACTTTTGTTCTAAATAAGGAATAGAACGACTATACAACGGCTCAACCGATTAAGTTGAAATTTTGCAAATCACTCATCAGTTTAAAGACTTTTGTTGAAAAAAATAATCAACTTGTTCCAATGATCTGTTTCACCATGGTGGCTAATTAAAGATTTTAAATGTGAATAACTGAAAACAACAATTTACACTTGATTGTTCGTATAATAATTTTTAAATGATTTTTTGGAAACAGTGGTTTATTGCTTTTAAACTGTTATTTTACTTCGGCGATTAACTTGTAAAATTTCAACGAAATCGGTTAGGCTGTTCGGTAGGTATACATTATTAAAACAAAATGGCGCATAGCCGGTGTAAGAGGCGTTTTCTAGGACGTTTTTTGCTATTTTGAAATGTATGACCAACCCCTTAAATTATCTCCTAAATTAACTTCATGTTTGTCATGGATGTGAAGATGACGGTATAGCCTTTGAAACCGGCAATCCATTAATACTACATTGGATTGTTTGACGGAATGGAAGTTAAGGCAATTAAAACCCTATAAGCATCAGGCACTTGTTCACTGCTTGTACACATTATCACTTAAACATCTATAGAATGTATCCTATTCAAGTAAATTGAACACTATTATACATTTTATTGTTCAGGAAAGTATGGATAACATAATAACATTGTGTAAATAAAATATTGTTTTACATTTTTCTATAACTTATTTTGCGTTTTGAACGTAAGAAAGTCTAAATGGGTAAACAAAAATTCCAAAAGTATGGCTCTTAAAATAAAAACAAAAATACTTCCTAAATAAAAAAAAAACAATGTTTTGGGGTAAAACAACAAAAATGAGCTTATTGCAAAAAATTACCTATACATATTGAAAACTCTATAGAATGTAGCCAGCCTATGGTAAAGTTTATACTTTTATATATTTTCTTGTTTAGGAAAGTATGAAAAACATTGCTACATAGATAAAATATTTTTTTTAATTTTCTCTAACGGAAATTTTTTGTCTTTTGAACGGAAAAATAAATTTGTAAACCAAATTTTCAAAAGTAAGGGTTTTTCAAAAATCTAAATCTAAAATATACAATACATAGACAAATCGTTCTTTACATGAAACGATAAAAAATCGTTTAGCCTAAGTTCTAACAAAAAATTGTTTAGGAGGTAAAATAATAAAAATCAGAAGTTAGTTCAAATGCAATATATCCTAGGCCTACACATTGAATTTAGAAAAATGAAACAATATAAAATATGCGTGTGTATTGTGTAAATAATAAAATAATTTTATAACATGTACAAAAAATACTTTATAACAATGTTTATTATTTATACCAGCATTTATAAAAATGCTTTATAATCCTGAAATATAAATCATTGTTTTGTATATGGCTTATTTTTCAAACAAAATAGGCCTAGGCCTGTATTTAATTATATTGCAACTACTTATAATTGCAATATAATTAAATACAATATTTCACTTCACTATTACAAAACTCACTAATTCAAAATAATTAAAAGTAACTCACACAAATCAAAAAACCAATTCGCTACACATTCATTCAGAACGTAAGGCCCAATGCAATAGTGACACTAGGATAAGAACCAAAACGTCCTTTTCAAAACAGATGTGTCTACAAAAATAGTTTCTACCATAAGCTGTCAAACTTATATTTCTCTGTAGGAAATTGTTTTACGAAGATAATGTTGTACAATTGGTAAACTAATTCAGCAATATTAGTCATAGATAAACATCAAAAACCCAATGCCTGTTTTACACTGTCAAAACATAGTCAAAAACATAGATGGATATGTTATGATATGGTATGTTATGCAATGACATAACTAACTGGTTTGTCAGACAATATTCTATGATAAGATAAGTATAAAACTACGTTTATTTGTTGCTGTCATGAGGCAGACTAACACTTTTGAACTTTTGTACATTTTTTGCGAGATTATTATAAGTCTAGAATTTCCGTCGCCTGACACTCGGATGTAGCCGAACGCAATCGACGACAATTATCTAAGTAATATGTAAGCCTGCAAACGGGAAAAGTGATTTAAAAAAAAGTTAAGGTGAAAAAACATGAGAAAATTTTTTAAATTTCTGTAAGTGACCCTAAATCAATCGAAAAGCCTGAACATTAACTGATTTAGTTTTTAAAGAATTATTTATCTCTCTGTTTAAGTAAGGATCGTTTTCCTCCATGTTTCCATTTTTTATTATTAGACTGTCATTAACAACACTTATTTGACACCTGGAAACACTGCTTCCTTTTCTATGTTTGAAAATTTTTCGAAAACGACCACACCTACAAAATATGCCCTTTGGGGCACTGGGATTCCATACAAAATATTTTCCTTAGTTTCCTTAGTTCCCTAGTTAGTGAATTTCCATAGGAAAAATGAGCTATTGCAGTATTCCTTATGGTAAGACCCAAGGTTGGGAGTAGCAAATGAGCACCGATCATGGTCCCCAGAACACGTTTTACGTGTGTATATATGTGTTCGCACTCTAGTGGCCGCATTTTAAGTCCGATTTGATTCAAATTTGGTACACATGTTGGTTGTCTACGTCGCTCAGACGAGTTCGTTGGCCAAAAATTCCAACAATCGGAAGCACGTTTTTTGACCGGAAGTAACTATTTTTTGAGATTTTCCTACGAGAATGAATTTGTTTTTGAGTTTTTTCTACAAATATAAATGTAGGATGTTATTATTCACATTTGGTTTTTCAAGCGACCTTATAATCGATAAAATCGAAAAATACCATAGAAGTACCCGGTTCAAAGCCATGTGGTGGACTCTACCGTGGGGTTGGCGTGGGAAGCACGCAATGCTTTGTGTGTTGAAGGTATTCCCAATAACGAGGTTGGCGTGCGAAGCACGCAATTCATTGTGTATTGCAGATACTCCCAATATGCGGAATTTCATGCGAACCATTTTACAGCTATTCAGCACCGTCGTGAACAGACCTATGTCCCAAATTGTTGGTTGAAACCCTAAAACATAGGCCTATAAACTTAATTTTGGAAATTTGCTCAACTCACGTCAGCGGTTCATCTGCGTGGTCGAATTATTTCAATATATGCTAAATATTGGAGCAGCAAGTTTATAAATTACTCCGATAAGGAAAGAAACACTGTATTTCCAAAGCTCTCTACTGAAGTTCAAATCGACTTGTCAGTAAAATACGTTAACGCTTTTCGTCAACAATTAAAATACGAAAGATAGTTCGTTATTAGGCACTAAATGAATTATAGGATCTCAACAGCGACGTAAAAGGGCCATTAAACATTTTGTGTTTGTAATGAAAACACTCTTCTCCAATCTGTCAGTGGGTGCATTGTTTTGACCGTAAAGACAATGTGTATTGTCCGGTGTTAGATGAGGGCGATGAAGGGGAGCGTCGCAGTAATGGTTGTACTGGGAGGAGCGGGGTACACATCCGACACAAATAATGGTAGTAATAACTTTGAAACTTTCCCGTCAAGTATACATTTAGTTTACAAACACAGGGTGTTGAGAGGATTCCCTACTGAAAATGGGGGTTTTCTATAAAAGGCCTTTTTTTAATTATGAACCATTTTTTTTAAATATTCATTGGAACCTAAAACATTGTTGACACATAAAGGAACAGGGTAAACAAATTTTTACACACCTTTTTGAGTTTTTTTTTTTAAATCTGTTATAACTATTTTACTACTGAAACAATTTGGCCGTTTGATATTATGTTCTTAAAGTAGATAAAAAGCACTAATGTTGTGGGTATAGTCATAATCTTAACACTAAAAGTTAATTTATGACCTTACAAAAAAAATATATATATATATAAATGTGTGATACATTTTTTGAATACTCTTGTATTTGTCCAGAGGAATACATATTTTTATAAAATGATGTGTATTTGTTCTGTAGAGATGGTCAGCACTACTCAGTTCAGTCTTCACAACTTCAGTGAACTGACGCGACGCTTTGTTATAAGTTATAACACGAATTTGTTTGTTTGACTTATTATTAAATATCCAAAAAGTTGCATTATAAGCGACTAAAGATGTGTTAAAAATTGCATCACTATAGCTTTAGTAGTTAAAACGTTATAAGAACTTTTGTGTAAAAATATCAAAATTGAAAAGTTGCAGGAAATCGTGTTTTAAGATTCTATTAGTTGTTTTACAGGTGATTTTAAATCCAGTGTGGAATCAATACACGTTTGCAAAAAAGGCAGATTAATGAACGAGAATGAGGAATTTGAGATCTACAGAGCCTTCAAAAACGATCCAGATAACATATTAAATGATCAACTTTCATTCCAATCGCATCGTTTAGGCCTATATGATACGGCTTTAAATCATTTAAAATCATTGTATTAATCTACAAGATTATTCTGTACATTTTGTGTTTTTACACGACCGTACAGCTCATCTGGTTCCCCAAAAATGTGTAAAATCTTAAAATATCATAAACAGCAAGTTTGTCCGCTGCGAAAGTAATAAAGCAGCACGTGAGCCGGGGATGAAGGCACAGTACAAACAAATTCTACTAATATATTTCCTACACATAGGCAGCTGTTCAACGCTTTCGTTAGTGGACCAATTTCCCAAATGCTAAGCTGAAATCTTAAAACATATAAAATTTATTTTGGAATTTCGCTCAACTCACGTCAGCTGTTCAGCTGTAAACCAATAAAATTAATTTTGGTTTATCTGCGTGATTGAATTATTTTTAGTGTTTTAACTCCAGTTCACGTATTACGGACATATCGTAACCTGGAATTGCTGACTAAAGTGTAATGAACTGAAACGCTAAGTACGGACCATCCTATTAACATTTAAAGGCGGGTAACATGTTTCGCATTGTTTAAAACAAGAAAACCCTAACGGCAATCCACTATCCACGTCGCACACAATGTACCAGTCAGCAGCATGTGACAACTCCCTAGCTCCCTTGTGTCATTAACTCCAAGACTGGGGTTTTTACATGTAAAACAATATGGACAACGAATTTAACTTTTTTAATATCAACTTTAATTATTATTCTGTAATTGCATACAGGCAGATTCGGGAAGAAACGGAAAACTTTCAGGACGTGTTCTACTAATGACAATAAATAAAAAAGTGCATATAAACATAGGTTCCGAAATGTTTTGTTTCCTGTTATCAAAAATATTTTTTTTTACAAAATACTAAATATCTTTTGATGTAGGAAATATATTTTGAAAGCAAATGTGTAATACATATTGGTATGACAGCTTTTACCAATGACAAACAAAAAAAGTATTTATACATTTTCAAAATGGCGGCCGTTTAAAATTGTTAATATGAAATATCTCGAACACTGCTAACTACAAAAAAAATCAAGAAACAGAAAATTTCCTTTTATCATGACAAACATATACAGGTGTTTTTATCATTGTTATAATAAAAAATAACCGTATTATTGGATGAAAACTAAAAAAAATTCTATTATGGACCACTACCAAGATGTAAAACATACCGAGTTTTTAACTAATAACTCGGTTGTCTTTTTAAGTCACAGGAATACTAAAAACACCGTTATGTTTGTCATTAAAAAAAGGAAATGTTTTCTTTCTTTAATTTTTTTAAACAGGGTGTCAATTAAGTGTGAGACCGGTTTAATATGTCGTATATAAAGAAAATTTAAAGGTAGATGTGATTAAGGAACCTTCTCTATGTAAATATGTAAAAATACTACTATAAAAAAAATGTCCGCCATCTTGGATCCGCCATTTTGAATGTAACTTTGTTTTTTTTAAATAGGAAAGTGGTCATGTGATACATCATTTCGATGTAGAATTTCAAGAAAAAACGAAAGGTGGAATTTACACATCCATATATTTAACCGATTAAAAATGGCGGCCAAAAAACAACGTAATCGTGTTTTCCGATTTTACCCCATTTTGCTGTAGGCCTACTATTTTTTTTTAATGCTAATTATTATTCTCTTTAGATTTAGAATTAAATAAGCTTTCAAACGATATGCCACCCAACGATATTTGTGAGTATTTAAAATTTTTGAGTTACATCCATTTTGATTTTTTCAAAATTGATTTCGAGTGGTTCAACCAAATATCGTTGCGCGGCATATCGTTTGAAAGCTTATTTAATTCGCAATCCAAAAAGAATAATAATTAATATTAAAACAAAAATAGTACAGCAAAATGGGGCTAAATCGGAAAACAAGATTCTGTTGTTTTTTGGCCGCCATTTGTAATAGGTTAAACATATTTATGTGCAAATTTCACCATTGGTTTTTTCTTGATATTCTACACCGAAATGATGTATCACATGACCACCTTCCTACTTGAAAAAACAAAGTTACATTCAAAATGGCGGATCCAAGATGGCGGATAAATTTGTTGATATCTTAATAAAATAGTATTTTTACATAGAGTAGGCCTAGGTTACTCAATCACATCTACCTTCAAATTTTCCTTATATAAGAAATATTGAACCGGTCCCAGACTTAATTGACACCCTGTACATATATTACATTCAAAATTTCAAACGGCCACCATTTTGAAAATATACGAAAAAAATTGTTTATTTGTTTTAAATGGGTAAAAGATGTCAAATGTATAGAAAATTTGCGTGCAATATATTTCCTGCATCCAAAGATATTAAGTGTGTTGTAAACAAACAAAAATTTGGATAACTGTAAAACGAAGCATTTCCAAACCTATGTTTGTTTGCACTTTTTGTTGCACTGTAGAGCATATAAAATCCCTCAATAAATATCCGACGACCACATAGTTAATACTGACCACAAATACAGTGACATCAATAGCCTGGAAATTGTACACACCTGTAGAAAAGGTAAACATATGGACAGATTAGAAGAAATAGAAATGTATAACAGCTTATTAAGAAAAGAACCAACCAAAATTTTAAATTCCCAAGTAAATTTTACAGCAAACCCAATATATGAAGAAATAATCAAGTCGGCTGTATGCAATTAGTCGTGGTAGCGATAACCTGTTCTTCGCAGTTGGCAACCCTGATTATCAGCTGTCCAACATTTTAAATAATTAATTGTAATGTATTCTGTTGGCCAACAAGTTTTAAACATTTCGGACGTTTTGTGTATTTTTGTGTGCTATTTTATTTTTGACGATGTCCCAATGGGCGTAGAATTATCGTGTGTGAACTGTGTGTGTTTATATTTTAATGTGTTTCGTGTACAGTGTTTGAAAATGCGATTAATCGCGAAACAGCTGTAGCACGTTTCTTAAAGAAAGAATTGGATAACGATGACGGTAAGAAACACAAATTTATTAATTTGAATTACGTTATCCGTAGCTAAATAACTTAAAAAAAAAAAACAATATAAATTTATTTGTACAGTAAATCTGACTTAAACCCTTTTGCCCTAACTTCAAAGAAATAGAATTCGGATGCATGTTTCAACGATCACGCTGCTAGCGATTCAAGCCGGCTGTGGCGCTACTAGCCAACCTACGAAAGTAGTCTCATGCATTCACTCTAGCACAGAAGCCTTGGATGTTGCTAAGGGAACGGTTAGTGGTCGAAAGCAGATGCTCAGGCTTATGTTTTCAGTCCCGCATTGTTCGTCCCCGCAACACCACAAGGACACTGACTATACTCGGACCAATTTTATTAAAATCACACTGTACACACTTTTTCCCAGAGTGAATAAAAAGTCTTAAAACACGGCATGTATTTTACAAACTGCAGATTTTATTATGTTCTCTTTGCAAAGAAGGACCTCCTAAATATCTGTACAGACATATTTGATCAAGTCACACCGTAAGGATTGCGCATTTAATACAAATACATTTTAATGGCTGGTTTTACTTTATCTTCGAGAAATTAAAAAATCAAGTCCATTAGAATAAAATCAGTACTTTTTATGGTATAACTTGATAAAACATGTCATTTCGAACTGTTTTTAAATGTCAAATATTTCTTTATCTCCTACAATAAGATCAATGCTTTCAAAATTATTAAATTCTAAATTTTAGGCAAAAATACACAAAAAAGGTTGAGTTTGTTACAAAAGTCTTGAAGTTATGTGTAACATTAAAATGTAATGCAAAGATAACCACCATATTGGAAAAACGACTGATGATATAACAAATAGTAAAATCTCAAGTTGTAAAAAATAGTCATTCCTTTAAAATGAGAGTTTAACATTTGTTCTATTTAAACCAAAAACTATAACAGTTTTCAGACTTTTAACCCACCCTTTATAGAAATGATGGACGATTTCCAACAATAAATACTGATAAAACATCCGAACTTCAGAAACAAAACCTTTCTATTTTGACGCGCACGTTTCAGTAACTTGATTAGAAGAATGAACAGTTTCTATAATCATAATATTTGTACACAGTTAAATTGAAAACTGATATACTAAAATAAACCACCGCACACATTTATTCGTAAAATCACTCTCGCTGATTCTAAGTACTGTCGGTACACTGTAAACGCGTTTAAACTGATTTTTATGAAGAATGTTTTCTTTTTCCGACACAACAAAGAAGGGAAGTTTAATAAGACTAAGTTGGCACCACTGCCAAGAATACGAAATGTTCGGCCAACAAAGCTCCCTTACCCAAAGGCAACATCAAGACTACCCGACGTAAATTATTGCTTCTATTTTATCCACAAAATGCTCATAAATCGTTCTAGAAATATTTTATCAAAAATATATCAGCACAGCAAGCATTTTAAGTAAAGGATCAGTCTGTGTAGGGCTCGGTTGTTATTTTGATTTATGTTACGCGTTTAACAATAAAACCCACTCTCGTCAAATAGGATGAATACGGTATGCTGCACCGAAACTATTCAATATGATTCCTGTACTTAAAGAAAACAGACATTAAAAGCAAAATTTAAACAAGAATTAAAATCCTGGTCATATTCTCTTGAAGATATGGAGGGTGTCCTCTCAGATGTGGTCAATAACAGTTGCGGTATTTAAACAAAGTATTCCCACTCCCGTTGCGGTCATTTTTTCGTTTGTACTTTGAAAAGCTAATAAATTAATATTTTATATTGGGTCATTAAAATATCAAATGCACAGGTTAGGTTAGATAATTGATAATTAATCATAAATACGCGGGTGGGTGGCCTGATTTAACTTGACCACATCTGAGAACACCGTGGCAGGTATAGAACCTTGCTTTACCGTATCTGGCACCGTTTTTCAGATTTACCGCAAGCGGTATGGCCACATCGGGGAGGTAACCATATTATGGAGAGCTATTAGAGTGATTGTGTGATGAAAGTGAATTTTCTATTTGTTTAGGTCCCTTATACTAAACAAATGGTTATAATTGTAATAATGTGTCTCGTATTTTGTTCTGCTTTTTTGTTAGTTTGTGTTTAGGAAGAGAATGTTATTTGAATTTTCCTACTATTCTGTCAAATGAAACTAGTAAATCGTCAGGGTGCCCGATGTTCGTTTTGATAGTGTGGCTCACTGGCCAATATGTCTACAAAAAATAGGATGGTATAAAACAATCAAATTGCGATGAAGCACCAAAAGTATTTTTTTATAAAGTAAAGTTCATCTGTGCTTTACTCCAACAAGCAATTGTTTTCTAAAATTTAATTCTAAATAATAATGTATTCAATTTTTTTGCAATTCAAAAATTTAAAAAAAATGTAGCCTACTCAATACGTTTTATAAAAAATAACTTAGAACAGTTTAAAGTATGTTAGAATAAGTTAATGCGTTTACTAAAAATTATTTTAAGAAAAAAATATTAGTCAAAATAGCAATATTTGATTACTTGTTACTATCCTGTCCCAAAGCGTTTAGTGTCTCTGCTGCCCCGTGTTACTTTGAAGTAACAAAGCTATGTTTTACTAATAAACGCTACCAAAAGTAAATTTGGGAATACAAATAATTTTTCTAGGCCTATCTCTTAGGGTAAGTTCTAGTTGCAATACAAATGTTATTATAATTTTCAAAAATAAAAATTAATTGGTGCAATAGAGGGTTAACACGACTGATTTCTATAAAATAAATCCTAACGGGCATCCACTCTACACGGATCAAGACAATGTGTTCCGTGGCTGGAACGTTGAGCCGTCCCTATCCGACAATTTCCGATCTCCCAGATCTCATTAACCCTAGAACGGAGTTTTTATATGCAATTACACGTTGCGGAAACCCGTAACAGCGGAACCAAGGCTTTCTGAATTAACTGGAATTATTGTAAAAGACTAATTAGATTACTATACTAAACACGAACAATATTATACAATGTTACAGCACTTTCTGTTGACTAAAGTACGCAATTTGTTTGCGATTTCAAACTAACTAGGAGAGACCCCTGCGTGCTCCACACGCCAACCCCGATTGATGGAACCTTCTAAAAACATGTGTAATGTTTTATTTATAATAAAGTTGTAGGATTAATAATAAATAACCTCAAAACTAAGATGGTAAATAATGTTATATGTTCAAATGAAATCATTTCGTATATTTTATAACAGCAGCTAAAATAAAGGATAAAATAACCAGTAAGGGTCAAGTCTACACTTAATCAAAAACCTAACCAAAAAGTTAAAAATACAAATAAATAATGTTTTATATTTTTAAATCAGCTGTTAATATTGGTTACTCACTATCAATTACCGTATATTATCAATAAATAGGCCTACTATTCAATTATAATTTGTATGTCTTATTTATTTTTAATTAGGATGTAACATAGATTTTTCTTATTTTTAAATTCCATAACGCAAGTTTTTATTGGTTTGTGTGTGTTGAAACATATGTTGGTTCAGTCTAGGCCTAACTTAAAATACTATTTTGTACTAAGCTAGACATCCGAATCAAGTGCTTTATCTGTTATTTTATTCAATTAATTGGTTGATATGGTAATGAATTTAAAAAAATCAACTTTGCAAGAAATTATAAAGATTGAAGTTGTAAACATAACTCCAAATTATATTATATTGCATGTGAGTACTCACGTCTGTTGATCCTTTTTGTTTTTTAATAAAACAATTGCAATTTCGGGCATGAAATACCCATCATCAGGTTTTTATAAACATATCACATACATAAGAACACAAAGACACACATATATTTCACTCCGTGTGGAGATCGTTAAAGTCAAAACACGCTTTTTTTTTATTACGAACATTGGTGTGCACACCGCATCAGTTGTTTAAGATGGTACTCACAACTGATGCGTGAGTTGTGTATTTCATGTAAAACCTGATGATGGGTATTTCATGCCCGAAATTGGAATTGTTTTATTAAAAAATAAAAAGGATCAACAGACGTGAGTACTCACATGCTATATAATATAATTATATAATTGATCCGTGGCTAATATGGTTGATTCATAACTCCAAAGTACAATCTACACTGGGTTTAAGTATTACAGATGACAGATAAACTCAGCTGTTTTAATAATCAGCTGGTTAAGGAAACTTAAAATTATGATAAAATACGTTTTAAAAAGTTTCTTTTATTACATTCTAAATGAAATTATTTCAAAAATGAATTAAATTGTGCAAATATTGAATGATTGATCTTTTATTTAAAACAAACCGCGTGTAAAACGGTTCAATGGAAACTTCAAGTGAACTCTTCAAAGAAGTGCAAAGTTGAAATTTTACCCCATAAGTTGTTAAATT
>JAGFPH010003553.1:0-11624 GCA_018207615.1 Philaenus spumarius | reverse complement strand
ATAAATTTAATTTTGGAAATTCGCTCAACTCAGGTCAGCGGTTCAGCTGCGTGGTCGAATTATTTTAATTACTAGTTTTAGTGGTAGGTACTAGGCGACCCACGAGGGCTATGTGGCTACTTGTACCCCGGCTAAAAGTAACTAGGTAAACTCACACCTAGCTAGTCTCCTCCGGTGTGGCCTTAGCGTTAGAGTTATACCAGAATCTAACTAGTTTTAATACACGGCTTGCCTTGTCATGTAAATACTTCCCTACTCATATTGTAATAATTTAAAACCTATTTTATTAATGTAAAGCTTGTTTAACGCATTTACTCTATTTGGACAGGTACAAACCATATTTGGAATTTTTATTATATATTTTATATTGGGCGAAGTGAATAAAAGATAGACATAGGTAGGTATACAATGTATTTAAGCAAATGTTAAGATTTGAGTGATTAAAGATGGTTAGACTAGTCTAGGCCTAGACCTTGCTAGAACTTTCCGGGCGGCTTAGCTCTTGCTTAGAAACTAGGTGAACAAAGAGAGACTTACAGCTTTAGAGGTTAGCACAAACTAATAAAATGCGTAGCCTAGTCCAGGGCATGCTATATTTTTCGTTAGATATTGTTTTTCTTCCGAAATGGCGGCATTTATGCATGTTCTGTTAGAGGAGAGGCATAGCTAAAATTGTAAGCATAAGCTTGGATTTGAAAGTGATAGTGTGGATTTTAGCAACGGAATTTTTAACTGAAACGGTCACGCGTGGCGGTGGTCTTTCGCCCTGGAAGAAAATAGAAGTGTTCTTGTACCTGAATTTTAGTCAGCAAAGCCGAGGAGATTGGAATTCACAGAACCACGACATGTGAAACCGTAAAACATGTGATTGATCAGATAGTTTCCAGAGCTCATTATTGGATTCATTTCCCATGGACAATCAACGAAATTAATGAGGCAAACATTTGTTGGCAACAACATTTTCGTATGCCAACTGTGATAGAAACTCTGGACTGTACTCACATGCACATAAAAAAACCGCAACTCCATGGTGATGAATATGTCAACAGGAAGGGGTTTACCAGCTGTAAAACCAAGTGGTGGGGGGAAACAAGTATCGAACTGTGCTTAGACAGATCTAAAGCTCATGCTAGCCCTAGCGCTCGCTTCAGTTCTAACTTTGTTTAGCTTGTTCTACCTAGAGCTATACTACACTCGCTATAACTTTGCACTTGGGATTTTTGGAGTTTAATGTGAAAATGGTATCGGCAACGTCGCACTGCTAAGACGAGCGGATGTGTCTTATCGCGCTGGCTCACAGGTGCACTTCCTGAGAAGGCTCTTTCAAAATTGCAAATTAATTTTTTTTTCTTCTGAGACATTTTTTAATATTTCTTATCATAACATGTTTGGTCATACTTTACTGATAATAAATATCTAAAATTTATTAAAATTGGACAATTATAAGTATTGTTTATAGTTGCATAATGTAATAGTTAAAACATTATTAAAAATTCCAGGTAATTAACTCAACCATGAGTTCATCTCTTCATGGTAGTCGTTAGTCTTTTTTGAACCGAATTTAAGTGGTTCAGATTTAATCCATCCTTTTGATGATCCAGCAAGGGAAACAATAATTCTACTCCCTTTCCCAATTGGTGCCCCCAGACTACCCTGTACAGTTTCATCAGTCCAACCTGTAGTTAGTTATCGTAGTGTTTTTATTAATCCATGTCTCGTCCAAAAATACAGTTTTATTCCAGTCAATATGTTTGGAAGCCCTTAAAAACGATACCTTGTTAGTGTCACGTCAGGTCTCTCAAGTTTTGTTTATTTTCTTATACTTAAATCCAATTTTCTTTAAAATGTTACGAAGGGAGGTTTGTTTTCCCCAAAAAATTCCACATTCATTCATACTTTTTAACAGGTGGAACTTCTTTTCTATTAAAGTAGGAGTATACCTGTCGCCTTATGGCACCGTTGTCAAAATTATCAACATCAGTGGTTGGTTTTTGTTTATTTCTTTTTTTACCTGGTGTTGTTAATACAGGACTCCCCTCATCCTTTTTCTCAGCTGTTTTCTCCTGGTTTCGAATATTTACCACTGTTCGTTGACTTATATTACAAGCCTCCGCAACCCGGAGTTTTAAAACTTGATTTACATTTATTAACGGCCCATTGTTTGTTTTCTCCTGTTGGAAATACCGCACGACAATGATAACGATCGTCCTATAATATAGCCCGACTATTGAGTGCTTTTCTTTGACTGCTCGGCATTACTAAAAACGTCAGCCACAATCGCAAGTCACAAGCACAGTTTACATACAACGCGAACTGACCCAAAAGGCACAGTTACACATCTACAAACACAGGAGCGTGGTGGTGAACTGCTTGTCGGGCGGAAATGATTGTAGGGGGAGGGGGCAATTCGCGGGATACAATCCAAAAAAATATACAAACACTGTTCTTCCAACAAAAACAATCTACTACGACCTTCCCAACATGAAAATTTTTGAAGCAACAGAACTCTAATTTTTACTTTTTACAATAAGATATTTAATGTCAGCAGGTTAAAAACGATATTTTTGAAAGTTTATATTATTTAGAATTAGTTATTTTTTCAATAGTATTTGTTTTATATTTAAATGTTAATTTTTCCGCAAAACGAACACAATATATTTAGTTTTACCCTTTTTCCAGACCTATTAGTTGTCTGATTACAAATATTTTTATATATTATTTCTTGTTAGAAAATTATCTTTATGATGCATAGTCATAATGAACTTTTCATTAAGTTTTGAAGAAAAAGTGTAATTTTCATTAGGAGCCTAGTTGTGAGTCATCGTCCAACCGGATACATGTGATAGGTGGGATGGGGTAGCGAGCCGCCCCGCAGCGTTGCCAAACTGTGCAAGTCCCAAGTGAAAAGTTATCGCGCGTGGGGTATAGTATTATTGTATTCACTCGATTTTGAGTTAGAGCTTGATCTAAGGCGTAGATCCTAATCCCTAGAAACTTTGTTTTATTCACTTCACACATTGTGTTCACAGTTATAAATGTTGGGCATTGCAAGCATTTTATTTCGAGCTAACCACCTCACACGCATTAAAATCGTTTTGAAAAGATCTTCTGAGATTTACCATTAACCGTTATCTGCGCACCGCCCCTTCTTAATATTTCAAACCCATTTCTTGTATAAATAATACATTCTATTGGGTTTCAATTACGTCCTGAAGGGTTGCGAGGACCCGCGTGTCTAGAGTTTTTATTCAGCCCAGGGAACATATAAATCAAACATCCCTCCAAGATAACAAAGAATAAATGAGTACGCATCCAGGTAAATTAGATCGCAGTAGAGAATTACACACGTAGATTAAATGGGTTTCTTTCTTCCGGGCTGAATGAAATTGAAAGAGTAATACTGCAGAACCGTGGTTGTAACTGGAAAGAGATTGCTTTCTATTTTTTTTTTAATTTGGAATGTAAAGTTCGTGGATTTGTTCTTACCTTGTATTCTTAGGGTGAAATTATACACGTTCGAATCTTTTTGGTTATCTGATAAACACGGGGAAACAGAGTTAGTAAGAGACCAAGGCGTTCGTCAAAGAGGTGGAAACTACAACACATGTTTCCGTAGGATCGAACCTAGTTCATGGTGATAGATTTATCTGCACTTTAAACTACTACATTGATTTAATAGCCTAAATAGCATGGATTAAATACGTGAAGCCACACAAAAACATTGCATCATGGACATATTTTCCCTTGTTACGAATTAATGGGGAGTGTAATAAAAGTTATATATTAGTTATATTAATTATTAGAGTTAGTAAGTTTAGTGTAAAGATATTACTTTGCGTAAGACAGATGGAGGTAAACAAGGAAGCATAATAAGGAAGGATGGGCTTGGCGGAAGTGGTTTTTTGTTGCACGTAAGAACAGTGTAGTTTGTCAACACGGAAGTTAGATGGGTTATATAAGCATAACCCTAATCTAGATTCGAGGCCAGTCTGTTACAGTGTGGGGCCGAGAGCTAGGCCAGTTAGCTAAGGACGTTGGGCCGAGATTTGGCCAAGTATTGTGCAGCTAAGGGTCGGAGGCTGGATAACACGAGACAAGCCAACACACAAGAAGTCTACACGAGATTGAAGGACGAAACCGGTTCTGCGGTAAAACGAGATTTGAGTGAGTAGACAGAATACTTAGTCTATCGATATCACATTGAGTTTGGAGTCAAAAGTTTAACGGGAAAGTTTAATTAAAGTAAATTCAGTAGCTTTGTTTACCGATTTCTTGTTTCAGTCTGTCCTACGAACGTAATATTATGTAGTAAAGGAGATGTATGAAACACAAGTGTAGGCTAATGTATCAAATCGTATGTATTTGTATTATTGTATTGTATGAGTAAATATAGAGAAATAAGTATTGCCACTGAACCACTGGATTGTTATTATTGATCTGTCCCTTTGCTATTAACATTATTAAATTAGTGTTTGAACCCGGGTAATAAGGGTACTAGTTATTTTAACCCTATCACCCTCCAATAGAGTAAACAATGACAATAAACAATACTAAACAATATATCTGGTTTTTAGTATAATAACCATCTATATTTTTCAATACAGTAAACAATTATATCTACCCATATTTTTGTAATATAGAAGACAATCCCCAATATTTTTTCAATATAGAAGACAATGATCAACATTTTTTCAATATAGTAGACAATCGCTTATTTGTTCAATGTAGTAAACAATCCCCTACTTTTTTTAATTTAGTAGACAATCTCTTATATTTTACAATTTAGTAAAAAATCGCATATATTTTTTCAATATAGTCAAAATTACCTAAATCTTTTTGATATTAGCCTAAATCCCCAATATTTTTTTCAATATAGTAGATAAACGCCTATATCTATACATATAACTAAAATTGACGTGTATGTCTGTGATTTCAAAACAAATACTTTTTTCTAAGCTCATGTGGTTATTCACACGTTAAAAAAACAGAAACATGAATTTGTTAATATTTTTTGTCTTTCTGTCTATTTGTTTGTCAGGGTTAATCTCTGGAATAGCTGAACTGATTTTGACGAAACTTTCATTTGCATATAGAGGAATTTTCAGAGATTATACTAGGCTATTTTTAAGAACTAAAATATTTAAGGTTGCTATTCAAAAATGTCAAAATTATTAACATAATTAAGGGTTCGAAATAACAAAATGGTAAAATTTCACAATTATAATTTATTTAACTGAGGAACATATATTTCACCGTTAAACAACATCAGGCTATACTAATTGAAATACAGCAAGTATCTAAGTTAAATTAGTATAGTATCTAAGTAACTAACATACAAACAAAAGTAGCCGGGATGGGAGTTACAATGGAGACATTCGCCTTCTGTTTGTAAGTTCGTTTTAAGATACTTGCTGTATTTCAATTAGTAGCCTGATGATGCCTAACGGCGAAGCATATGTCGCTCAGTAATAAATTATAATTGTGAAATTTTACAATTTGTTTCTTTCGATCTCTTTTATGGAGTTTCGCCAAGTACCAACTGTTTTTACCTTAAACAAATTAAGGGTTTTGCTAACGGACGTGACACAAGACCATTGTAAAAAAAACTGATTTGTATCAAAAGATTAACTCTTTGACAAGATCGTCGTAAATTAAAAATCTTTGTTTTAATTTACTGTATACGCAGGTTTAACTGTGAAATATATATCAAGGCAGTATGCAATAATTTGTAATTTATTCATTGATGCTAAGTACACCTGATTCGTAGTGTTTATGTTCGTTCGGGATTAATGAGTAACACACTGGTGAAAAAAGGATTTTTAGCGTTTATTGGTGCATAGCTAATAATTTACATTTGCCTAAAAGGGATACATAGATCGATTTGATAAAACCCACTGTGTGATTTTGGGCCATGGAATTTGGATCTAAAATTGTTTTTTTTAATTACTTTTAGTGGGGTAAGGCAAAATATTTACCCGATTTTCCTTTTATCTATTTAATCACATCTGTAGCTATAGGTACCAGCTAGTTTACACAATATAGTAAACAATCGCCTATATTGTTTCAGTATTATTTGTTCAATATAGTACAACGGACACAACCCGTTTTGATTTGAATTTGTAATTAATTTTATAAATTTGAATAGTCCGGACTTACCGCGGGCTAAAGCCGCATGTAGGTCACGAAAATCATGTTGACGCGGGAGGGTCGTTATCTGGCTAAGTTAAACTCTTGGACCCTGCCTGTTCGAAAAGGAATAAGGACTTGTAAAAAATACTTAAAGATTCTGTCGGGAAGCAAAACTCCAGGAATTAAATAAAAAACAAATATCTTCAGGAAATGCATTACGCTAACCGCGGGTGTATTTACTGCAAGATTAGATAATATAAAATCACAAAGTTACGTGAGATACAAGCTATTAAAGTATGGGGAGAAATTCAAAATTCCTCAAATTGAAAAAGAAAAGGTTTTTTAGGCTTTTCATAAGAAGGCCTAAAATAAAGGTGAAATAAGTTTTAGCGAAATTTTGTTAAATAAAGAAGTTAAGGTTAATCCACTAAGTTCAAATGATAAAAAAGTAGGTAAAAAAGGAAGTTTTTTAAATTCTAACCAAAACAAGTTTTAGTAATGATAAACATAATTTATAATTAAAAAGAAAAACTTGAAATTTTATGAAAGGAAAAAG
Source organism: Philaenus spumarius (assembly GCA_018207615.1). Classification (NCBI taxonomy): domain Eukaryota; kingdom Metazoa; phylum Arthropoda; class Insecta; order Hemiptera; family Aphrophoridae; genus Philaenus; species Philaenus spumarius. Next base: position 4,939 of record JAGFPH010003553.1, on the reverse strand, counting down.
GTGATAGAATTTGCACCTTTACAGCAAAATAAAAAGTTAAACTTAAATTTTTATTGATTCAAAATGGTAAATAGTATGTTGATAACGTAGTAAGGTAAAAATAATCCAGTATTTAAAATATGTTTTGGGAGTAAAGTAAAACCAAAGTTTGTAGAAATCGTTTAACTCCCTAATCCCACAGTAGGACAACCAGAAGCAGAAAAAAAGTGAAAATCCGGCTAGTTAACATAAACATAAGGACATAAATAAGTGTAAACAAAAAACTGAGAAGACAAAAAACTAAGACTTTTCCGGGAAAAATCGCCGCGGAAAAACGCGCGCGGGTCGTGTACGCGAACCAAGAGTCGTACGAACGTCACTCGAGTTCGTGTGTAAAGAAGACAACGAGCTGAATTCAAAAATGTCACTCTCATGGAAATAGGGAAAACCCTGGAGGAGTTACAGAAGAAAAGGATTTTCCATAGCCAAAACTGCGTGGAGCGAGATAAGGTGACGGAACGGCGGAGGGGCTAGCTAGAGATGAGTCGACTGGAGGGGGAGCAGATCTACCAACATGCGAAAGTGGGCGTACTCAAAAAACAAAAGGAAAATTACGTAAAACAATGACTAAATCAAGTCTAAAAATAAAGGAAAAATCAGTATAAAATTCAGGATAAAAAATAACATAGACTAGGAGTTTAAAATTGTTCAAAAAACGAATTTTAAAGACTTGTAGAAATACAGTGATAGAAAGCTTAAGTTGGCATGGAAGTAGTGCCGAAAAAGTCTATATAAACGATTGCTCGGGGAAACTCGAGAGCCTTGCTATTTTTGCGGTGTAAGTAGACACATCAGAGCCTTCATTTTTTCTGCGATGCAAGTGGACGCATCAGGAGGTGTTACTTGTTTTTTATAAAATACTATAGCATGCCAGAAGCTAAGTATTTTCTTCGTTAACCTAATAATTTGTATAACAAGTGTGAAGATACGTCATTGCGGTTTTAACCTGGAATGCAGCAATAGACACCGCTTTAATCTACAAGAACGTCTGTGGCAACTTAGTCAATACAAAGTTGGCCTAACTTGGATAATTCTGGAGGAGGAACATTGCCTGCAAGACAGCTGATACATGGAGTGATTCGTATAGCTTCTAGATAGGAATCCAGGACATCACCAGGCGACCACTAGGACATGCAACTGTAACGTCGAGGGAATAGCCGAACCGGGACTTCAGACACGACATCACCACAACCATCTTTAAGAATTCATCCAACATTCTTCCAGACAACCCTACAGGACTCTATCGTCATCAACGAGACAACTTAACCAGCACGCAGAGCATCTGTAGCCTGCCATCGCTAAACAACGCTCGCGGACTTCATATAAGACGTCGCGACGCCTGGACAGTTGTGAAAAGGTCGGTAGAAACGTAAATACGTGAGTCCCTGTTAAAGTTTGCCTGAAGTAAATTCAAATAAATTTATTTTAAATACTGGGTTACTTAGGATGTTAGATTAGATAAAATATTTGTATTATTAATAAAAAAATTTAATTCATTAAATCGTAAATTAAAATTAAATCTTTCATTAAAATATAAATTAAAATTAAATCTTTCATTAAAATATAAATTAAATTAAATTGAGTATTATAATATTAAAATAAATTATAGTTAGGTAAAAAATTAGTTCTGCCTTGTAGTTTAAGAAATTATTATTAAAATTGAAAGGAAAGTTATTATTTTGTAATTGTTGGAAGAAGAAAATCCAAAAAGTTTATTTTATGTTAAAGTTTTAAAAAAGGAGTTATTAAAATTTTATTTGCTTTATAAAAAAGTTATTATTTACAAAAACACCTAGTATTCAAATATCCCAATAGTTTATGAGTTATAGATTAAGAATTGATACAGTGAACATTTATAAAATATTTGCAAGCACAAATAAGCAATTTACAAGGTTAGTTTCAGTGTAGCCTACTCACTACTCAGAGGTTTACAGAAAGTAAAATCATTAACTTGTGTTCTAACTGAGCTAGATTCAAAAATAAAGTACTGGAAGTATAACGTAGAAGTTTTTTTTTATTCAGTCGGGATATTCAGAAACTGAATATTCGACACATAGTTATTTCACCTAGGCCAAACAAAGCAAGATTGCCTATAAGACTTCCAGTAGGTGGAAATTACTTATTCTTCAACGAAGAATTCTCCAAGGGAGGTTCGTTGTAGAATTGGAGCAGCCAACGTGGGGCTCGAACAATTCTCGAACCGGAGATTCGTTGTAATAGGTAGACAATCTGCTATATTTTTCCAGTATAGCAGACAATGACCTACATTTTTTCAATATATCTTTTGTACATCTGTAATGATATTTAAAATGTCGTAAATGTATTTTATGATCCGTTGCATCGATTGACTACCATTTTTTCCTGACCACCAGTTGCACAACATATTGATGTTACAAAATGTATGCATTCGCAAACATTAAAAATACACATCAAACATAAGTCGCTTTGTCTTTTCCGTATTTTTTAATTCTAAACCCTTCCTTCATTACTTCAATATACACTTCATACAGACAGACTGCAAAAGAAAATTTATGCAAAATAATAATAAAATTAAACAGCGATCGTTAAACGTAAAATTCCAAGCCAAGTGGAAAAACGTATCTGGAAACAGCGACACCATCGCTATTAAGATTCAAATGGAAAAAGGGGGAAAAACTACGGGGATGACTTTGATGTGGGAAATCCCTTCATTAAACAAATAAAGGGTGGAAAGCTATCAAAGGATAATTGTGGAAGATGTGTTTTCTACATAACTCTTTTATTTGCATAACTCTTTTATTTTCATTCCGATTTAGTATGTTGAAGTTTTATATTTATAATTAATGGAATTAAAGTTGTTCGTAAAATAAAACAAAGGATAAGAGTTTTTGTTGCCATACTGTACTAAGCAGGTTATGATGACCTGGGTGTCTTTTTATCAAAAATTCATGTACGATAAAAGAACACAACCGGATTACTCGAGTTAAGAAGTTCTACCAGGGTAACTTGGGCCTTCAGTTGGATGCTTATACACCCAAGACATTCAAGGTATCCATAAAATATCTAAAAGCTAATGACATCATTACTATTCATTATTACTTATGTAAGGGTTTAGTGTTGTATAAGAGTGCATGTTTACATACACAATTTCAATGCCAATTTAACAGGAAATAGTATATAATATCAGGCTTACCTGCACTGTAGACTGGTCGACTGCAACGATAGCCTGGAGGGGCTTGGAGGTGCTGGTGATTGTCGCGGGTGTGAACGGTTAAGAGGAGGTGAGGACGTAGCTTGCGAGGGGTTTGAGGAACGGTCATCCTGGAAACAAACAGAAGTAGTTTAGTGGTCATTTAGACACCATGCCAACATATTTATAAGTTGAACATCAGTATGGTTTGAGAAAAATAAATACATTTCGTTAAGACATTTCTGTTATATTTCCCTTTATTTAAGGGGGGAATTTAATGGTTGTTAAATTAGAAAATTGAATAGCAAAAAATTAAGTTTAGACTCTCATAAAATATGCCTAAATGTACAAAGTTCTTATATGTAAGCTAATCTCTTATGTTTTTACTAAAATAATATAAAATAATAACCATCTGCAATTAATTATTGGTCATACTTCATTGCACCCTAGTGAGCAAAGTAAACAGCTTGCGTGCGAAAAGTGTTACTTTACCCCAGCTATTCAGACGTGCGGTAAATACGACACACTTCAAAAACCTTGGAAATACCTGCCCCTGGCATAGCAAGTCAGTACGGCAATTGAGCGTGCTATATAAACTTACCCCTGACTTAAAAACGGGGCCAGTGCCATCAGAGAGACTGAAGGGTATAATATATACCCAGTATATATTAATGGTTCTACCAACTCAAAAAAACAAATTTCCCTCGTGTTACTACTAATGTCAATGTTCCGTCTTGCGAACATTGACGGAAATAACCGAATATCTGTAAAAGATTCAAAGAAGCATAGTTGGCCCAACGATCGCGGGTGTTATTAAAAGGGGTTCTAAATATCCGTCAGCAAGATTTTGTGTTAAAAAACTGTAAAATAGCTCATTTGATTAACTATTTACGATCTGCGAAATCAGAATCGATTAGTTAACTTACTGTTCTACGCATGATTTAATTCTTGCTGACTCACACGTTTTGATTTTATGTTTACTGTATTTAACGTAGATTTGGTTAGTACGGGTAAATAATGTTTGCTGTTGTAAGAGTAAACCAATTGATGCGTGAAAAGTGCAATGACAGAAAAGTACGCCGTGAAAGCTTAATTTAAAAAAAGTTTTAAATATTTGATCTATTTATATATGTGTAATGTATTACTAGCTGTGGTACTCGGTTTCCCATGAAAGAAAATAGGGATCATAAAACACTCTTAAAATGAAATTATTACATTGTAATACAATAAACAAATACCTACTGAATTGATCCTCCTATTGGGGAAAGTAAAACTTTATAAATGAGGCTCTTTATATTATTACAGTTGAGATGGTAGAGATTTCTCAAATTAGTGTAATTAAAGAAGAATATTGAAATAATTTGTTACATACGTTTGAGGGAAAAACTATATTTTTTTACTTTTTGTCGTTTAATGATAGTTGCAAGCAGTGATAGTGAAATAAACCCATATCATTAAGAAACTTTAGTTGCACAATAATGCATTCTTTAAGGGGCTGTAATTTTTGACTGTTCTAACTAATAAAGTACAGTTGTGTAAAATGAAGTACAGCTTGAGCTAGACTTACATTATAAAAATTAAACATTTCCTAAGAAGGCCATCCCAAAAGTCACAATAAAAAAGTAAAATAAGTCGAACTATTGTTTAACTCTTTCTATACAGAGTGTTCTTAAAGTCCCTTTGGCCCCCTCATTATTTTTGTTACGGAAAATAAGTTAACAAAATTTGTAT
>JAGFPH010003552.1:126973-146922 GCA_018207615.1 Philaenus spumarius | reverse complement strand
TGTTTCTTTTTCTGATATCAGTGTAACTATGCTATTACACAAATTCAACCTTCGTAAATTTTGTTTAAACTTTTTCTATATATATATTTTAGACAAGAGAAGAGTTACGAGAAGCTCTGGAGAACGAAGTGCGAGCTTTTTCATCTGATAGAGAACTGTCCGGAAATTCTCTGATAGCATGGAACCACAATGAGTTTGAAGTACAATACCAGTGTCTTAATGATGAAGTCTGCATTGATGGTTATTACTTGAGGCTACTTCTTGAGAAGGACAATGCTCCAGAATCTCTAATAAAAAACTCGTAAGTTAATAAAAGTTTTATTTCTTATTGTTTGTTGTATTTTAATTTCATTATTTGTGTTCAAAGAATCACACATACACAATAATACATACAAATAAAGTAGTAGTATGGTGAAAGTTCTGTTAGTGTGGGGTTTGGGACAACACTTAATTATTAGTAATGATCTTAAGTTGATCAGAAGTAGTTTTGTAATAAATACTATATAAACTTTTTAAATTCTGTAAGGTAAATGTACAAAAAATAATAAATATGTTATGAAATTAATTTTTGTTTAAACTTATATTGTGTATAAATAATGAAAATTCCAAATTCTGCATTTTCTTTATTTATCAGAATATATTTTTGCAAGGTATCAACAGACACCCTAACCTCACCTCAAAATTTAGATATTTTTTTGGAAAATGTGAAGATAAGTCTTTTGCATCCTCTTGGTTTGGTATTTGTTGAACATTTATTGTTTGTTTTAATACCAGAAGCATTTAAAAAACAGATAAACAACAATCTGCTTTAATTTAATATTTTGTTTAACCCTCCGTTGATCGCACCTAAAAACTTACGTGATCGGTCGCAGTGTATCAAATTGATACACTCATTTTAAAACTTGTTTTATATCCTTTAAATGTTGTTTTAAAATTATATGCTTATTATGATTGTACTCTGACATATCTTCTACTTTATAATAAACCATTTTATACTAAACCTTATTTTACGTAATACGAAAGGAAAAAAATATTCAGGGCAAATGGGTTTCTTGCAGTTCCTACACATGGACACAGTTAGACGGCTGCGTTTTCCCTGAGTATTCTCAGATCAGTATTGAATATTTCACCCATTAAAAACCATCCAACCTCAAAAAGACAAAAACCGTTGGAAAGGAAATGATTTAAACTTTAATTTTTGTATTTACAAGTTTTTTCTAAAACATATATATTTACATACGTAATCATCGTTTCAGTTTTGAGTTTTCTAAAAGCCAATGTCAGGCGAATGAATCACGCCAAAATGACGCAGAAATTCGAGTTTCTATGTCTCGCCCTACAGCCCGCCCAGTAGGTTTTCTTAGTTAAACCTATATATCGTTGGATTCATGACAATTTCCCCTTTCTAAAACTTCCAACCAATCAAAAATCGCACAAATAGGTGGAAAGTTATGAAGTGTTTTGTAGACCTTTGCAATTGGTCAGTTTTCCAACCAATAAACAGCCTTTCTCATACTTGTCATCCCAGTCTATTTTTAGAAATATTTTTATATATGTCTGTGTAGTTATGAAGGGGAAAGGGTAAGGAAGGGTGGCTGTGAAAGGGAGAGTTCCCCGCCAGTGTATAAGAAAATGACACCATTTTTGCACTTGCTGGTATCAATTTGAAACACTGCGACCGACGGAGGGTTAAAGATCTAAACAATCTACAGATTTGCAGTAACTTGGCTTACGGAACATTTTTTAAATCCATTAATGTATGTATAGTCATAACCGATTGCATTTAATATATAATATATTAAATCCACTACTTGCCTTAGCAATCCTTAAAACTGTCACAAATTGTGACATTACATTTTTATTGAGTGTTCTAAATGTACGTTTTATTTATTTGTTAAATATTTTTGTTATAAATTATGTTAATAAGTGTAATGTGAAAAGTGTTTAAATTCTGATGATGCCTGATAAATGGGTAAAACAGCTGTAAACTATTGACAGTTTTAAGGATTGCTAAGGCAAATAGTGGATTTAATATATTATATTTTTTTAATGTTAAACACTTTTAAACAAATTAAAGTAACGAAGACAGTTTTAATAGTAGTTCTTGTACCATGTGTTCTAATTGATATCACACTAACAATTATTTTAGATAAGAATGTATACATTTATAAACAAACATTTTAAAATATGCAGTACTACATTGTATAAGATGAATAAAGAACTGTTATAAATCATAGAAATTAAAATTCTATTAACATATATTATAACGTTAGGCGTTATAAAAATAAAATATAATTTGTAAATAAACTTGTTAAAAAAAAAAGTGAAGTCGAAAAAATTCCAAATAAAAGTAAAAAATTTTTTCAAATTAATAAAAAGATTATATGTGAATTATCCTTTGCTTAACACTTATTTTATTATTTTATTCCAAAGATAAACACTCTCTGTTCAAACTACTTTACTTTCAAATCAAAAAACTAACACTTAACCTCAAAAAACTTTCTTTATTTACCTTTAAAATATCTGTCAATCTTTCACATATAATGTCTCAATGCTATATGACGTCATCTGTGACTAACCCGCTTCATCCCGCCAACTTACGTCATAGTGCAAAATTTATTGTAAAAGATTACACCATACGTGGCAAGCGTCCTTTCCTTCAAAATAGTCTCATATGCGTCATATCTATCTAATAATCATGCATCTCGTATTTTACACAAAACATTTTATTCTAATTTGATTTACCGGGGTGTGTTTCGTTACTGCAAAAGTACTCGCTACATGGACAATTGAGGGAACCAATGAAATTCAAAACATTGTGACGAATAACTAAACGTCTTTACTTACTCATAACCAAAATATTCTTACAAAAGAAAAATTCATTCAAATACATGAGTTACAAAACATAACTTTATAATCTACAACATACAACTTAAGATTTTATGAAAAATGAGACGCAGTTTTAATTTAGAATAGGCCTATGTGAAAAAATTTAATTTAAAAGCAGACTAGAAAGTTATGATATTCTATTATTATTAATTTTTACAAAATTGTTCGAAAAGTTCAATAGATACCTAGGTTTTTTATGATATCTACCGATACTTGCGTTCACAAGAAGTTCTTCGAGGCGTAGTTCCTACCACATGGTCACATTTTGTTATCTAACGAATCCTCCCAAAATATTTTGCTGGATGTCGACGACTAAGCGTCCACTACACTAGTAGATGTTCACATTAGAACACAATTTATCACTCTCCCTTACAAACAATCCTTCATTTTCCAATGAATTCACAAACCACACAACGCCGGCTATACAATCTTTACGCCATCTTGAAGACAAATCGGAGCGGTACCACGCCTCTATGAATACTTCGTTGTCGCTCAACAGCGCTGCCATCTATATTGAGTCTGTTTTCCATATCACTATAGACGTTTGTGCTATTATATTTTTTATTAAGTGATAAAGTTCTTTTGATAATTATTTTCTTAAATATGCTACAACTGTTTGTTATGTGACCTTAACATATTATTTTAGACTGATTTTTAATACGCCCTGTTATTTTTTATCAATGTTCAATTTTCACACAAGTATATAACGCACTTTTGTTTACCAATGTTTTTTCTTATTTATTAAAATTTAAGTCTGCTTTTTTAGTTTTATATATTACAGTCTGCATATATCTTACATTTTTAAGTTATTAAAATTTACTTGTTTTGCGTCTTTGATTTATTTATATATATGTATATACAATTCATTAAAGTTTGATTACTAGATCTTGCGTCTCTTATTTTAATAGACCCATCATTCTTTGTTTCTACATTATAGGAATTTTACTTGTTTCATCATAATTCTCTATCACATGGATTGTATGTATCACAATATTCTTTATTTTATAAAGTTTAAAATAATTTTTGGTTTCTAACCCAACTCCAGGCACAAAACTCTCATAATTTAAAAGATTGGATTCTCTGACTTATGTAGTGCTCAGGATTTCATGCCTTGAGTGGAAGATGTAGTTATGACTTTATTGCTTGTATTATTAATGCTCAAATATCCTGAAGTATTGGCCTACATTGTCTACTGCCATTTTTGTAGTGGAACCGCCCATTTACTAAATACTACTTTAAAAATCTTTAAAATAATATTTAGGTGAATATAACATTTTTTGATACTGAAAATTACATCCACAAATGTATAAAACCCACAATCTGGGCTAATATTTCTTCTGTTTTATCTCTGCTTAGTTCACTTTTAAAGATAAATGCATATTATAGGATGCTAGGTGTAGAAGATGCTAATCTGAGGATGAGATTTGTTTTTTTTTACCTCATTCTAGGTCGCAATAAATAAATCATTCTCACATAAAACTGATCATTGTATCTTACTTTCTGAGTGTGTCCCTTATTCTGTCTCTGTCAAAAGATTACAGAATATTGTTTGTGAAATACTAAAAATGACACCTCTGAAAATTTTGCATTTTGTAATGAACTTCTCAATGTTGTTTACAGGGTTAATTCAAAACAAAATGTATCTACTCTTTATGAATGTTTAAATCTCACATAGTTTAGCTTTATTCTGCAATAATACTAATTAAAATGCATATAAAATTTAATTTTTGTTTTCAGACAAAATTTTTTCTATCAACTGTACCATAGGTTTCTACTCGCAAACAAAGTCGAAATGAAATGTATGTGCCTCAAATCCATGGCTATTGTTTATGGACGGTACCATGAGGATATTGGGTTTTTTAGTGACACAAAAAATATAGTTGCCATGTTGGAAAGAGTAAGTGTTTAATTGTGATATAAAATATAATTGAAATAAATTAAAGAGGGCTTCTTTCTTTGTTTGAAATGTTAGTTTAGTTTCATTTATATACAGTACAGATTCAATTGTGCAAAACAAAGGTAAAATCAAAAGGTTTCAAGTCTGATTTAAAAAGTGTATCTATAAAATGTTATCCTTATTAAACCTTATCTCCTTCAAAGTACTTCCCTGTCTAGTTGAGCACTTCTCCCAATGGTACTTTCACTGCTGGAAGCATTATATAGAAAATCCTTGTGGAAAATTGTTCCTTCAGCGATTTTGGTTGCATCATCTTAATTGTGTCGCTCCTTTGTCCCCCTTTAGTGGATTTAAATCTAGAATGTAACAAAAAGTCGGCAGAGGTCAAATCAGGAGAATGCGGAGGTTGAACTTTCATACCATTTTTTCTACAAAACTCGTAAATAATAAGTGCTTAATGAACGATATCATTGTAAGGATACATCACTGCCCAAAAATTAAGGTGTCTTCCTTTGAACTGCACAAGTAGTTTCTACTTTTGCAGTCATTTCAAAACTACAAGATAATAACAAACAATGATTGTCCTTGAAGAAGAAATTAAATCTTGGCTAATGGTCTTTCTTGCACCTTGAACCACTTTGGATTTTTCATTGTGCATTAGACTGCCTGGCATAACTGTAAATCCATGTTTCATTACACTCTATTATGGAATGTGTCATTATTGTTCACTCTCTCAACAAGATCTTCACAGATTTAAATCTGATGTTCTTGATTCTCCTTCTTAAACCGGGGAACAAACTTTGCTGTAAAACGACTCATTTACAATTTTTTTGTTAAGATCTGCTGCGACTCAAATGAAATTTTGCACGCTTGATCCATATCTTGTATAATCAATAAAGATTTGACCTCAAAAGTGGTCATTGATGTTGGCCATCATCAAGAACGTTTAATCTTCGACTGATTGCCGGCCTTCCTTTAACCTTTATACCATTCTTGGGACCTTGGCCTACTCGAAACTTTATGAGCAGTTTGCATTATTTGAAAAGTTTCTTTGAAACAACTTTAAATATAGAACTTTTTTTGTACTTCTATCGTCCAGGATTGTATAATAATAATAAAATTTTTGATTACCTTATATGGTCCGTCACAATCCTTGTGTTTTTTTTTTAACAAAACAAACAAGCAAGGATTGTGACGGACCATATAAGGTAATCAAAAATTTTAATATTTAAATATAGCTTCTCAATAGAATTTTACAAGAAATGTAAGGCATAATTCATGTAACATTTATTTAAAAACTGTATTTTTGAATGTTTAAATATTTTATTTCAGTGTGCAAATAAAACAGAGAGAGATCACTTAATAATTTTTATTGAAAAACTAATTCTTAACCAACAAAATGTGAAGGCACTCATTGACGCAAAAGGAGTACAAACTCTTGTGGATCTCATGTCATTAGCACACCTTCATACCAGCAGGTGTGTAAAACATTTTGAATTACAATATTCGTAGGTAAAATACCACATGTTTATTACATGCTTTAATGTGTTCAATTATATTTTAGAGCTGTGGTTCCTACTCAAACTAATGTCATAGAAGCAGGAGAAAATATGTCTAAGGATAATGAGAAGGAATGGTACTATAATAATACTAATGAGCGAGTGGGGCCTGTTACTTTCCAGACGGTAAGATACACAAACATCTCTTCTCTTCTTAAACTAGTTACAGTTTGTACTTATGTAAAGTCAGCCTTTGTAATTATTATTACCATTTTAATTACAATTATTCCCAATTCTCTTTCATTTATTGTAACATTATTTAAGTTGTCTTTGTCATTTTTATGAAAATAAATATTGTATTTTATTATTATTTTAAGTTCCTACTTTTATTTAAAAAATAAAAAGTTATTTTTGTTTACATTTTCAAAATATATACAAATTATTATTTATTTGATCCATTTAAGAAATTAGATACGTTACACAATTTATTTGATAAATTTATGCATAAATTAAAATTTTTAGAGTCAAATGGAAAAAGTCTTCTGGATAACTTTTAAATTGCTTGTGTAGTACATTTAGTTTTAGCATAGATCATGAATAATAAATAGATCTTGCATCCATACGGGGGCTGTGTGTCGGAAAAAAGGTTGTCGCGAAAATAGTACATGATCGCGCCGCGAAGTAGCGCTAGGGAGAAATCATTGGTAGCATTGGTGTTTCAAACAGCTTCCGTCGTTTCCCCAATAGATAGCGCCAAAAAAGTCGAATTTCCAGTTTAACAAAATATTGCATTGGATCGGAGTTCTATTAGGTTATCCAAATACAATGGTTTTAGTATGGTTATAGTTTTGTGTAGTATATTTAGTGTTGCACACAGCCTGCTGGTCTCTACTACCTCCGCTGCATGTTCCCCCACTACCACTGCCTATCTCACCGTCAATCGCAAATTTACGCTTATCCCGCTGTGTTCGGAAGCATTTTTATCATACTTTATCAACCTTATTAAAAAATCTAAGATATACGAATTGTAGGTTTTTAATGTCTACTTTCAGAATCCGTTTGATAAATTTAAATCGAGTCACTCAAGTTAATATGCAAGATAATGGCCTAAATTGTTTATACTGTAATTGCGGAAAAACTATTAATTCCAAAAATCTAATATTCCATCTCATTGAAGTACACATAGTAAACAATAGTTTTCCGAAAGAACTGCCCTTAATATTGTAAATTAACAAAGATATGAATTTTTGAAAACAAAGTATTTTCCCTACTTTTCTCGGTAAAAAATTGTCCGATTGGGATCTATAAAAAAAACATTTTTTAGGTTTTTAAATCTCTACAAATATTCCCATTTAAGGAATTGTGATCCATTCATAACTTTTTATAATATCAATGAAAAACCCAAAAGGGCTGTAACTGTTTTGTTCACTTTCATTTGATAGATTGTATGTCTTAATATCTAATTAGTGTGGTTAATTGTCATTCTTTTATTTGATTTGTTTTGATTTATTTATCAATCTAGAGACACATGTTACAGTGTATTGATCTTGTCAAGTAATAACATACATGCACTAATTACTAAAATACATCACTACAGCACAACAATAGCATAAAACAAAAATCAGGGCAACATTTAACAATACTAAAAAACAATGTTCCCAACATCAGCCTGAAAAATCTCACTTAAACAATAAAAAGGATTATTACAAATCCAAACATACATACTTTTTTTAAATTTCTTAATGTCTACAGAAAAAGCTCCAACAGGGAGCATATTGAACATGGACATACCAATATATTGATAGGATGTCTGGGTTATACTTAGTCTAGCAAATGTATAAGCATGCCTTTTCTAGTATTGTAGGTATGCACATTATGGTTCATCACCAATCTACCAAGTTTCGATTTAGTGAACATCAAACATTCAAAAACATATTGACTTATGACAGTTGGTACCTGCCTCTGCTTAAATAAAGACCTACAATGCTCATCACATGAACTAAATGTGATCAGTCTAATATCTCTTTTCTGCAAGATCAACACTCTGTCGATTTTTGCTGAATTACCCCAAAATAGGAGACCAAACAATAGTACACTATGAAAATAGGCAAAATAAACAGTTCTTAGATAGCTTTTAGGTAAACAGTTTCTTTAATCAGGTACAAAGCTTTAGACAATCTTTTACAAACAGAGTCAATGTGCTGCCCCCAAGTCAACTTTACATCTAAATGCATGCCAAGCAGTTTAACAGGTTTATCATTAGCCTGGCACATAGCCCTGTTAAGGGTAAACACAATTCCGTGTGTCTTGTCTACATTTAATGAAAATTTGTTGGCACTGTACCAAATATTAACTTCATGCAAGACTGTACCAGTGTATTCGTTCAAAGATTTTAGACATTGGTCAGATTGAAAAAAAAGTCACATCGTCTGCAAACATGGCCACCCGGGAGCAGACATTTGCCTCCAGGTCATTTATCATTACTAGAAACAGGAAGGGACCAAGGACCGAACCCTGAGGCACTCCAAATTTAATTTTATTTCCAGAGGAAAATACACCATTAACAAAGGGACCTTTTGCCATCGATCAGAGAGGTAGGATTTTAAGAAATCATTCTCAGACGCAGCAAACCCATAATACTTCAATTTATTCAATAGAATGTCATGATCCATACAATCAAAGGCTTTGCTTAAGTCACACATTACAGCAGTTTTGGCTAACCCATTTTCAAAACCTTCTAAGATGTAAGAAATCAGTACATCCATTGCGCTTCTCACCGACATTTCAGGTCTAAATCCAAACTGACTTGCCAAAAAGAGATTATTTACTTCAAAGAAATCACTTAACTGCAATTTGAACACGGTTCCAAATTTTTTTGAAAATATAGGCACAAGGGAAATCGGTGTGTAGCTTTCCATCCTGCTTCTATTACCCTTCTTATAAATAGGCACTAGTTTAGACATCTTAAGTTCATGAGGAAATTTATCCTCCTGTTAAGACATATAGCCAGTGGCAGAGCAATGCTGCAAATTACATGCTTAACCAACAAATTTGAAGTGTATATATATTTCTAGACTAAGAAGATTTTAACTTATTCACTGCATTTAATATGTCACCATCATTAAGGGTCTTCTATACCTTGCGTAAAACAGCAAAAATATGCACTTCGTACTAACGTGTTTCGGATGCCGTTTTTCAATTTAAAAAGTTGTGAAACAACTTAAATTGTTCTTAAAGGCTTTGTGCTTTTGTCTTATATCTCATAATTGAAAGAAATCGACGGCAACTCCTTTAAATCAACAGTTTAACTGAGTAAAAATCAATTATTTTTAACGCATTTTTTGGTAGTTTTAAGCAATAATTTCCATATTTTAAGCTAACACATAAAAAATATAAAGCCTTCTTTATAACTTAAAGTAGTTTCCCAGATTATTAATTTATAAATAGAATCCGAAACACGTTATTATTTTGCGGCTTCAGTCAGACCTTTTGTATTGAAATCATACTGTACACTCGGGAGTTTTCTTCAAGGTAAAGCCTTAATCATTTTCCAACTAAAACCAACATTAGTGACTTTAAAATTCCCCAACAATTGAGTGTCAGTTACATTTGTATTAGGTATCTTAGTGCGCACTTTGTGTATCACTTCAGAGAAGAAAACATCAAAATCCTCAGCAGTTGGAGATTTAGCTGCCATTCTGGTTGATCGTCCTTCATTTCTAATCACTTGTCATGCTGCCTCATTCTTGTTTACCGACACAGCAATATAGTCCTCATTCCACCTTCTCTTGGATTCAACTAAAGCATATTTATAGTGTTCCTTAGCTTTAAGATAATTTGCCTTACTTATCTCACTATTAGTTGCTTTCATCAGATCATAGAGAGCAAAGACTTGGTTCTTCAAGGCACTAAGATCAGGTGAATACCATCTGTTTTGCAGCTTTCGAGGAAACATATCATTCACAACTCTCATTGGAAAGTAGACATCCATCCAGTAAACAAAAATGTGGTGAAATAAGCTAAACATTGATTCAGCATCTTTGTTATCAAGAACCTCTCTCCAGTTTGTATTAGATAAACACTGCCTAAATTCCAACAACCTAGACTCGGTAAAACTTCTGAAAGTAGTTTTGTTACCATTCCCGCAAAGACGGTATACACCCTTAAATAGGCTTAGGTTAGCACCGAGAAAACAATGGTCAGAAAAAGGAAAATATAACACCTCAACATCAACTTCCTGTGGGCAGATATTAATTATCACATTGTCGATACACGAGTTTCCTCGCTTAGGCTTGAAATTTGCGCAATAAAAACCAACTGACCTAAGCGTGTTATGCAGCCTTCTTGTCTGCAACTCACATCCAGTGGCTTCAATATTTATATCACCACATACGACCACTCTATAGTTATGACAGGATACTTTAGATAACACTTTCAATATTGTGAAGAAATAGGTTAATGACACTATCCTGGTTTCTGTAGAGGCACATGACAACCAGTCTAAGATCTTTGATCCTGATTGCACAGGCTTCAAAATGTTTCTCAATGCAAAATTGCCGCACATCAACAACTTCAAAAGGTAAATCATTAGAAACAAAAACACCAACACCGCCATGTTTAATGATTTCCCTGCAATAGATGCTACCAATCTCAAAACTATCAGGTTTAAAGTAAATGTAGTCATCTTGAGTCAACCAATGTTCACAAATGCACAAAACCTTGACAGTCGTAGGCCTCAGAATCATGTCAAGTTCCAAAATTTTGTTTCTTTAACTTTGAGCATTACAATATAGGAGACTAATGTTGTTACAGGACTATCCGTCAATCGAGGTTAGATAAACCGATGTCTCAGGAGATTGAAATTTCTCAACTCATTTGCTTTTTAGGAGGTGGTAGTTTTCCCTAAAAAAACTCCACTTTTTGTGTATCTGTCAGATTGCCCTGGGAAATATTCGCGAATTAGACTTTTCCGGCCAAAAGTCTGCACAAAGGACCTTATATTATAAACTCTCAGCAAGACCAATTATGTAGTAACTTTAAATCTTTAAACAATTGTCTAAAATTAGAGATGAGTCAAATCTAAATTTCCTTGAATCCAGATCTCATTTTTAACCTCAAATCCTAGTAAACAACTTTATGAAAAGTTGTCTAATAGCATAGTTGGTATGTTTATTTACTGTTTAACTATGGATTTAATACAACATAAATTTCTAATACAATTATTAGCCCACTTGTTAGTTAGTTCATAAAATAAACCATAAATGAAATAAGGACAGTCAAATTTAAATATTTTTATTGGTCTACTTTTAGGTTAAATGTAAAGAAGTCATAACTAAATACCAGTAACCTTAAATTAAATTTTTCCCATCAAAAACAATACTTGAATATGACTTACATTTATTTTATGAAAGAAAACAATGCCTGGGTACAATATGCGCTAATTTTCATGAATTACCAGCATTTTAATGTAATTCAAAAATATACGTTGAGTCATTCTAACCTTGCTGTCTTTGCTTGCTGCCTTAATTAAACAACCGACGATAGAAATAAAAATTACGGCCATTGGATTCCAGATTCAACATTAAGGACAATTATTATTCAAATTTTGAAACTCATAAAATTAGTGGAATTCGACAAACAGTCTGTATCTGACAGGATCTATGGTTTCTCAATTTTTCGATTTACAATCAAGTGTATATAGTTAAATCATTATGCTTAATTTGATTGAAATATTGGTTGAATTTGTATATTTACTTTGTTCCATTTAACCAAATTCATATTTATGTTTAAGTTTTAAAATCATAAAGTGTTTTAATGTGTTTTAGATGCAAGAGCTATTTGCATGTGGTACTTTATCTTCTCGTACAAAATGTTGGGCAATAGGCATGGATACTTGGCGTATGGCTCAGAATATTCCTCAGTTAAAGTGGTGCCTTCTTGCTCAAGGCTCTCCAATTATGAATGAAAGTGAAATGGCATGTCTTATTCTAAACATTCTTATCAAAATGTGCCAATACTATCCTAGCAGGTAAAACAAGTTATTTACCTTATAATCTCTTATTTTCTCTTTTTAAAAATGTCCCAGTTGTTGGGCATCAAATTTATAATATTTTTAATTATTTCGTTTAACAATTACTTGTAGCTTGATTTAGCCACAAATTGTGAAACCAAATTTATAAAAGAATTACTATTTCTTTACTGAAGCAATATTAAATAATATAGTCCTTTTTGCTTTACAATTCTTTAATTCTTTTATTAAAGTTATTTTATCTTTTACAGTATGATTACAATTATTATTTATTCTTCTATGAAATATAGAGCACTTATACAATCAGTTAATAAAGTTA
The DNA here is from genome assembly GCA_018207615.1 of Philaenus spumarius. Classification (NCBI taxonomy): domain Eukaryota; kingdom Metazoa; phylum Arthropoda; class Insecta; order Hemiptera; family Aphrophoridae; genus Philaenus; species Philaenus spumarius. The sequence continues at coordinate 134,290 of JAGFPH010003552.1, read as the reverse complement.
TTAATTATAGTTTTATAACATTTTCTTTAAAAATATCTTATCTCGGGTCTTTTCAGTTTGTGATTTGATTTATTAAATGTGCAGTTACTATTATAATATAATTAATCTTATGTTCTAATTTATGCCTAAATTACTAAAAAGTTTGGAAGTTAATTTTATTCTGACGCCAATGATGTAATAAGTTCAATTTGAAAAAAGTTCATTTTGAGAAAATATACGGCTAGATATTACCTTGAATTTAGGTTTAACTTATTTATACTCTTCAGGTATTTTACTGGTTTACTGATCTGTTTTAATTTATTTGATCTTCTGGTCTGAATATCATGTACCTTTTACTGTTTTACCTTTACGTCTATACCCTTGGTTGGTTCGAACAATACTGAATTTGGCTTGGGTTAATTTTTAAACATATGCTCTACAATTAAAACTGCCACTTAATTTCTTGTTCGTACACTTTGTCTATTAGGCATTAAGCTTGTATTTAAATTTATAATTGTTTGCTAAAATCTTGTTTCGCCGTTTATTTATATCACTTATACTTTTCATATTATTTTGATTAATATTTACTATTGAAACTGTTTTTTAAAAGTTATTAATTTTGAAATATTTGTTTTACTTATGGTACACTGTTTTTATATGTAACTGCCTTTCTAGCGATAATCGATTTTGCCGTTTACGTTCACTTGGTTATTTTCATACATAAAATTTCCAACACCACAGCTATGCTTGTATTTACATTATTGTTCTTACAAAAGTTAATTTATACAATTGCAATCATTTTTGATATCTTAATTGAACAATACATTATGCTATTTGATACACTAAAACTAATTGTGTGAACGTTTAATAAATTTAAAATTATTTACAATGGTGAAATGCGATCGAATCTCAATTTGAGGTTATGCTCTAATACATAATTGGTTACTGTTTCTAACTGTTGTTTATAAACATATTATAAGAAAAAGGTAGGTTTTAATTTTAAGAAAAGTAAGTTAATTTTAATTTAGTTCTCTACGGTTACTTTTGATTGTTTAACATTTTAAAATGTATAGCTATTTGTCTTGAACAATTATGTTAGGCTAGGCCTACCTCCTTCATTTAAAAAAACAATGAAAACTTCATATTACATAATGTGAAATCAAAACCTTACTCATTTAAATGTTACAACCTGTATATTTTTAATAGTTTAAAATTTAAAAATATATATATTATAAATTACAAAAAATATAATGCAGTCACTTAAAAATTTCAGCTTTCAAAATGAAATATTATGATTGAAATACTAAGACATTAAGACCTATCAATAAACATTTATATTAAAGCAAGGGGAATTATGGCTCCCAGCAACAATAAATTAAGATTTGTTAATGCATTCTGTTTTGTTAACCTTTTCCCTGCGTATAAAAATCCAATCAATCATGAATGATTTTTAAATTTTCTATTGGGGTTTATTTTACTTAAATGTTTCTTTATTACAATATCTTGCACTAATACTATTACTAGTAAGCCCTCGTGAAAAATAACAGGCTGATTACCTGTAAAGACCCCCATTGACTCCCAAATTTTTTCAAATTTTGGGGTATATTCACTTTGACACCATTTTTGAATTTCTCATCAAAACTTAGGATAGGAATGTCTGATAAAGTGAGGGGGTTATTAGTAAGGTGAAGGAGCTAGGTGGAAAAAACGCCCATTTACATAATGCACTTTATCTCATGAATGCCAAGTCGTAGAGAAGTGATATAGATATCGAAACTCTTTCATTAAATGTAAATATTATTGTAAATAATCATTTTATGTAAATATTGATTTGAATGATCGCCACTCATAATAATTAATTAGATACACATCAGAAATACATCATTTAAAAAACAAACTATTTAGAAATAACATGAAGGCCTCCTTATCTAGGCCGTACTTAGTGTTACCGTAACACTATTTTGACTGATGACAGAACCAGCTGTGGTAATTCACACTTCACATTCAGTTTTACTCTTTCACTTCATCACTACTAAGAAACTAATCCTTTCACCTATTCATTTGCAGCAGAAAATAAATAAAGATAATATAGTTATGTTATATTAAATTAAGTTAAAACTATTTCTTTATTTTAAAATGTCTCGGAAAACAAAACTAATCACATACACTGAAAAATTTTGTATGCAAACACAAAAGAACTATGACGTGATATACAATTGTACATATTTTCATTGTTAGGTCTCCAATAAATATAATATTTTGCTAATGGTTAATTAATAAAATAGTTTGTTGTACGAATAAATTTATTTTACAAATAAATGTAGCAAGGTAGTTATAATCTTTCACATGAAATAAATGTATACAATTGTTCTAATTTTTATTTGAGATCATTTATTGTAGGAATTATTTTTGTGTTGTTAAACTTTTATTTTAATGTTTATTGCAGAAATAATGATGATGCAGTTATTTGGCCAATACCTCGAATCAAAAGAGACTTAAGCAATAGTCAATGCCTTCCGCACATTGTACAGTTGTTGCTCACATTTGATCCAATTCTTGTGGAGAAAGTAGCGACTCTATTGTGTCATGTCGCTGAAGATAACACTCATACTAATCAGCTTTATAAAACAGGTGTTTTCTTTTTTATACTCATGTATAATGGATCTAACGTCCTTCCAATTGCTAAGTTCCTTAAATTAACTCACACAAAACAAGCATTTAGAGGAGATGAGGTAAATATAGTCAATGTTTAATACCTTTAGCTCTATCTTACTACAGTATATACTTTTTGTTCTGTAATCCTAATTTTTTTAGGTTTTACACTTTTATTTAGGTACTTAATTATTGTATCATGTATTAATTAATTCTAGTATATCCTAGTTTCCAATTTAAATTTGTATATAATTTATAGAGAAATATAAGTCTCATATATTTAAGTTTTAGTAAAAACTAAATCCAGAGTGTCTGCAAACGAAATGTAGTAGACAGAAAAATTAAAACTTGAATTAATTATATCGGGAAAAGCAGACTGTTTGTGAAATTGAGATTTACAATATTACTAATCGGATGGGGTACCAAAATCTTCCACGATTGATTTTAAAATCGAGATTGAAACATTATTTCATCAAATTACCTCTAATCGGGTTTGAGTTCTAGTACTGTATTACAAAACGACTTACTCTTTTCAAAGCATAATCATACATGTAAAATTATAATACCACATAACATGATCGATACATTTATCACTAAAACACATAAATATTACTTACAATGCGGACCCAATAAATGCATGCAACTATTACAAGAAGACTTCATATTCCGGAACATGAATAGACACATACACAAGTTACTAGCCACATGCGATGCCTGCCAAAAATGTAAACAACCTTATCAAATTTACTATGGACAGATGAAACCAATTAAAACAGACGGACCACGACAACAACTCTCAATTTATTTCTTCGGAAAACTTCCCACTGGCAAACGTGGACTACAATACCTACTCGTAACCATTGACACATTCACCAAATTTGTACAGATTTATCCCATTAAGCGCGCAACCACCCAGACAACTTTACGCATACTTTTTAATGATTACTTTCCTAAATATGGACGACCTCTCAGAATACAAACCGATCATGGTACACAGTTTACTAGTTCAAGGTGGGTGAAAACACTCAAAGACAACGGCATTCAACCTGTATTTTCACCAATCCGACGACCTCACAGTAACCAAGTAGAAAGGACAAACAGGGAAGTAGGAAAATGTTTGCGAATCTATTGCAGTGCGCAACAAAAGAACTGGGTCGATATGATATCAATCCTGAATGAATGTTTCAACACATTACACCACGCGACAACCGGATACACACCTCAAGAACTCCACTTAGACACAACACCCGCACGATTCTGGCATAAACACTTTCCAGAACTTGTACGACCAAACACGAACACACAACTAAAATTAAAAATAGCATGCGATAGAATTAATAAAGCCTGTACAAAGCAGGTAGAAAAATTTAACAAGTCACACAAGCTACACCAATTCAACGAAGGTGACTTGGTATTAATAAAACTACACAGAATGTCTCAAACTTGTTGACTGGAGTCACAGCCAAGTTATTTCAACTTTATGACGGACCTTACCGAATAAATGAACGTCTAGGTCAGTGCACGTACACTCTCATACACAGGGATGGGAAAACAAAACCAGGAATATATCACACGACTACAACACTTAAATTATACAAGGAACCACCTCAGTAACAATGGCAACACAGAGACAACCACAAAGAGGGAACAAACGAAATTCCGAATTTCGGCATCTTCACTTTTGATTTCAGAAAAACAATACATTTTCTAAAATCAAAAGGGGGCAATTGTAAAGATACCAAAAATTCGTGTTTATTCATAAGCAGTTGGTACATCATATCAGGGATCATCTCATTAGTCATCAGTCCCTGATACTCATAAAAAAACACACAGCCCATTATATTCATATACCATTAGTAATAAGATTTCATCAGTTTGTAAAAACCATATAGGCTTAAGTGTAGGCCAACATAATGTAAAAGGAAAGAAGAAATAATAATGTTGAGGGGGAAGAAGAGGAAGATAGTTGGAGTAGAGAGGAAGAAGAAGGTAGTTAATTGTGGAGAATTTGTTACTAGCTTTGTTGGAGAACAGTTGATTATTTATTTTATGGCAGACAATTTAAAACATACAACATAAATCTGCTAGATTGGGAAGCAATAAGAAATAATATCAAGTACAGTATTAAAAAAAATATATATAGAATATCAAATTATAATACCCACCAAGCCATTTGGGTGAGTCAACTAGAATTAGTCATCACAACACATCAGATCTGTAGACCTTCTATTATAAAATGTATACCTCTTCAAAATTACCCACCAATAACATCATTAACTTCCTCAGTCTAATTATTGATCAAAGGACAATCTTATTTTAAGTAGAAAATTTTAGCATCAGTTCAAAATTGTAATCATCACATACGAATCAATCACAATTCATTAGGCTAAGTAAAGAAATAATTGTTGTTATTAATTTAAGATTTTTTTTCATTTGTTACGTAGGCTATTGACTTTATAAAGAAATTGTGTTACAACTACATTGTTTTATAACCGTTAGCAAGCCGGCAAAAAATACTTATAAACATTGAACCCTGAAATAATACTCATATGTACTGAATTTGTATTATTAATTAATTAAATCATTTTATTGTACCTCTATTTATTTATAAATCGAAATTCGTAAAATATTAATATTGAAATAAATATAATTATGCAATTTGGAAAATAATGCTGATAATTACTACAGGAAAATAGATAGAAAAGGTCTAGATTTCATGAGCCGTGTTTAATAGACACCCTTGTTAATATGTGATGTGAAATATGATAAAGGACCTCTTGTCTCAAATTTTCGAAATTGAGTTTTTGTTATTTCCTTAAAAAGAGTTGATTTCTAAACAATTTAACACAAAAATTCATAATTCTATCTTAAAAATTAAGGAAGTTATGGCCAAATGAAAATTAGTTACGGAAAAAGGTAGTTTTGAGAAAAACGCAATTAAAGCTTTGACTACCAATTAATTCTTTCAATGCCAACGTCCTGTTTAACCAGACGTTTCAAAACATGAAGTAGGAAGTGGCAACGTCCGCTTGCACAGGACGTTTGAAAATGTGCGAAAAAGGCCAACGTCTAAATCATCAAAAATCAAAAATGATTATTTTGGTTAATATTTTATATCAATCTGCTAAGAAAGAATAGTTCTTTCCGTTTCATATATGATGTGGTGTACAAAATTGATGTAGTGTATGCAGTGTACTATTCCCCCTTATGTAGTCGGTTGGTTTTTTAAAAATAAAATATTTCTATATAGAAATACTATAGTAAAATGAATTCCCCCCATATATCGTCGGTTGGTTTAAATTTTTTTTTATATATAGAAATACTACAGTAAAATTATGCAAAACATCTCAAGCCTTTAGACCAGGTAACTAGTTATATCCCGTCAGCTTGGAAATGAGCCAACCACTGTTTGCTTTACTTCTGCCCTCAAACCACAGATATGAAAAGCTATCTGGTCTCGCGAGATTCGATCCCGGGATCTTCTGATCAGGAAGATCTCATGCTACCACTCGGCTAATGCACAGAATAAAACTGGTAAATTAACTGCTCTTAGTTACTTTACAAAGCAACCATAATGCTTTTATCTCGCCCCTTCAGGCGGATCGCCATCGTTATGAGAATAGATTAAAACTTTCTTACTTCGAAAAAGTTGTGTAACTTTTTTATTTGCAAAACTTTTAACATAAGTGTATAACAAAATGTGTCTTAAAGTGATGTGCAAGATCTGTTTTCTTCATACAAACTGGAAATTTTGACAAAAATTGTTCTTATGGTATGTAATTTTATTTTTTCTAAATTTGTTGGTATGTTATAAAGGTGTTCATCGATTGGGCAACAATAATCAATAAAAAACCAAAAGTCAGTATTTTTGGAACTTATTTTGCCTTTATTGAAAATTTTACTCTCCTGACAAGAGGTCCCTTTTCATTTTCCGCATCACATATTTAATATACAGTTTTATATATATTTAATTATAACTGAATTTTTGTCTTCTAAGCTAAATACCACCTGTTGTAATCTTAAATGTACATTTTATTAAGTGATTTTTTAAGGAATATATTTTTATCATGTTTTTAAACTTTGTAACTATAAAATAAAGGCTATCCTATGAAGATGTTTACCGAGCAGTACTTTCACTGGACTAAATTTAATGGTTGTTTATTTTCAGGCACAGTCTTCAGAACTAATGCAGACCAGTGTCTTAGGCCAACTTCTCCCAGAAGCTATGGTAAACTATTTAGAAAACCACGGAGCTGTCATGTTTGCTCAAACATTTCTGGGAGAGTTTGATACTCCAGAAGCCATTTGGAGTGCTGAAATGAGGTGATATTAATGTTTTTTCTTATATTTCAACAGGTTTGTGTAAGACTTTGAACATTGGGTGAGAATGTATCGGTATTTAAGTGTTATGCCATTTTCTTTCAAGAACTTTTGCAATTGAGTTTTAAATTACAAATTAATTCCAGTAATTCTTAAAATATGGCACATTGTATTCAGGCACTTTCTTTCAGGAACTGTAGACATCGTGTTTCAAATTATGCACATGTGTTTTATAAAATTAATTCATATTTTAGTTGGTTGTTGTTTACTTTCACAGACTTTTGCAAATATGTTTTAAATAACATATTAAATTAAATATGTTTTAATTTCGGTTATTTATCAAATTAGTGTGAATCTTATTGTGCT
>JAGFPH010003552.1:79740-99261 GCA_018207615.1 Philaenus spumarius | reverse complement strand
CCTATGGCCCTAGAGGAAGCTACATACCAAATTTCATTCCAATCCGTTCGGTAGTTTTTGAGAAATCGTGATCAGTGAGTCAGTGGGTTTTGGCTTTTATATATGTAGATGTAGGCAATTTTTGAACTAAAATCTATTTTTACAGAAACCTCGGATCAACCGGCCAATCAGGTAACTGGTCCCGACCAGACCGGTTAAGAGGGGTTCTACTGTACACTAATTCTCACACAAATATGTTTAATAATCAAACACATTTCAACGACAAAGTTATAAATTTTGAGTTGTAGCTCATGTGTCACTGAGGATGACGACTTGGTTGTTGAAACGCATTTGATTATTAAACTTATGTATTTGAGAATTAGTGTATTGTTATTTTTTTTTTTTTTATAATTCCTTCTCACTTGTCAAGCTCAAAATTTATTAATTAAAAAGTGTAGCAGAACATAAACATGCATTGGCACTTGTGTATAAGCAAGCAAAAGCCACTGGAAAACCTTCAAGTTGCTTGAAAGATTTAAGGGTTATTTACATGTCTTGTATATATGTAAATCTCAAATGACTGTCAAGGCGTAGTATATAAAAAGAAAAAAATTTACGAACCAAACTAATTTCAAAATAAGCAGCTAAAATCATCTTCTAAGTTTGCATTTAAAAAATGTCCTGAAAGTTTTAGTTGACCAACCTATTTACTGAAAATAAAATGAGTGTGCTTAAAATTATATATAATTTGAGGTATATTATGTGCCAGTTATTAATTAAAAGTGTATGTGAGTTTTGAATGCTTTAAATTTCAGGTGGCTTTATATACCTTTTGAATTTGTTATTCAACTCCAATGTGCTTGAGGTAAGAGTAAAAGCAGCCGAGTTAATGGGACGTTTGTGTGCGGATAAATTGTCTGGACCACGTGTACGCCTTGCTTTAGGCCAGTTCTTACCTTCGGCTATTTGTGATGCTCTTAGAGAGTCTCCTTCAGGTTCTGTGCAACTGTTGGAAACTAACCAAGAAAATCCGGAACTAGTATGGGATGAAGAATCGCGAAAGCAAGTGTCTGTTACAGTTTCTAATCTCACTAAAAGGTACAGTGTGCAACCAATAATTTTATTCTTTCGTCGTTTTTGTTGTAAAGTTATTGTAGAATGTATCGTAAAACATTTTCAGTAACAGTTTAATGAAGTTATAAATATTTTTCGGCAAACAGATTAACATAATATTAATATTTTGAGCAAACAGTAGTTGAATTCCTTACCGATTGCAATTAATTGAATTCATATTTTTAATAAATGATTAAGAAGATAAACATGAGAAAAACATCACATAGAGTTTTATGTTTATCTTATAATTTAACAGTCCAATAAAGCAATTGTCAGCCATATACAAATGTTTCCTCATCATACTTTGTTATTTAACAAGAAAATCATATGATAATTTCTTACAGTAATCTTCTGTTTTTACAGGCATTTTGCTGCACAAAAAGTGAACCCCAATTGCGTACTCAAGTTGCCAGAGAAAAGTGTATTAGGTGCTCAGAGTAAGGAAATTGTTGTGGGTGGAGTTTATCTGCGATTGTTTAATAACAATCCTGGTTGGGTTTTAAGAAAACCCAGAGAGTTCCTTTCAGAACTTCTAGAGGCCTCTATAAAAGTCAATAGCAAGGACCCGCCCAATGTAAGTCGATATATTTTTTATGTAAATTGTTTCATATCAATTACTAATTTTCCTTTTATTAAAAAAACTTCAAAAGCTTCTACAAGAAACTTACATTTTTTATTTTAAGTTAAGCAGTAAAATATTATAACTTTATAATGCCTTGTGAGTGGTTTTAGTAATAATGTTTATAATATGTATTTACCTCAAGCAGTGATTGTTTGAAATTTGGTTAGAATATTTATTTGTGGAAGCAGGGTAGACACGAAGCTAAAGGTGTTTTTATCCAGACTGCTACAGATGGGACCTTTCAATGCAGATTATATAGGTTCAAATAAAGTTACTGGCTAACTGTTTACTTTTAATATACGCTGCTCCCACTGACCCATTAATGTGACTGTTATTGTGTAAAGACCTTAAGCAAACAACAAAAAATAATATTTATCTTGTCATTACAGCAGTTTTCTTCACCATCATAAATAGCGCCAACTTTTTATGTTTATTTATTTTTCTGCTAAGTATATTAAAGTTTTTCCGTGTGTATGTATTTGACATCTAATTGGTGGAGTACAAAATACTGAAACTGCTGTAGTGACAAAATAATTTTTATAACAACTGTTCAAACAACAGCTGCTTGAAATAAGTTTAATAATAGTATAACATTATACAAATATTGTATTCTGTTACAGTTTTTACTTAAAGAAAATTTCATAATATCATATTTATTTGCAAGAGTCTCACTTTTTTTTTAAATTTGTTTTGGTTTTTGTGGGTGAACAAAAGTTCTGAACCAATATTAATAGCGGGGAAATTTACATTTATTTGTTATAGAACCTTTAAGCTTGTTTGAGATTATTCCACAAGACAAAATAGTGCATTTCCAATAACATTTTTATAATAGTATTTTTGTCTTTAACAGTATATACTATTGCTAGACAATACAACAGTTAAGAATCAGTTTTAATCAAATATATCCTTTAACATGATAAGTGTAGATTTCCAACTGTTATGTTCATGTGATCATTTACTAGAAGCGCCAAACCTTCATCCACAAAGTACTTGTGACTTCTTTGACTCTCCTAGGATTAAGGAGAATGGTATTATATCATCAAAAATACAAATTATCTTCATTTACTATTTTTTAACACTATTCTGATCATTTATACAACTTAGTGCCACATCGATTTTACATCATATGACGGCATTTACTACCTAATAACATCGAGAACAATCTATTGCATGTAATAACACGTCACAAAATGGTGCTCAGCACCTGGCTAGAACCAATAAATCAAATTAAAAATTCTAAATTTTTGAACGAATAGTAATAATTTTCTTTTGTGACACATCTCAACCACTTATACACTTCAAAAAGAGCTTATTATACATCTGCGCAAATGCAAGAGTCCGTGTTGTTTATGATCCAGTTCTGCATATTATGTGTATTTATTTTATAATAGTTTTATAGTTATTTTGTCGATTATATTGGAAATCTTGCCAAGTATAGATTAAGCCTTAACTATTATGTTTAAAATAGACTGTATTCATTTGTTAAGTTGCTGGAGTTATAAAAACTGATGTGGAAAATGTTGTACTGTATACTATAACTATAATTGTGTATATTTATTTATATTTACAGTATGAACTGTTGGATATGGTAGTATCAGCTTTACTAAATCTACTCCAAGCCCATCCTAATTTGGCTGACCAAGTACCTGCAATGGGCCATATCCCTCGACTCTGTGCACAGATGACACCTAGATCTAGTCCTCATGTATCAAGGACAGTTATTAGAATAATTCATCAGTTAGCTACAAGCGAAGTAAGTTTTCTTTTTATTCTAGTCTTGTACTAATATTAGTAAAGGAAACTTATTCTAAAGCATCTATACTCAAATGCAGGCTGTATATTCTCGCCGAGACATTTGGTACTAAAATTTCATATTAATCATCCTGTACTTATATTAAGTACTTATGTATATCCTGTACTTGTATTAAAACTGTTGAAATTTAAAATTTGAACTACTTGTAATCAAAACTTGCCTGTAGTGATATGAATTTTAAAGTTATCACAAAATTTTTTTTGCAGGCCAACCCAATTGAATAAATCATATAAACTTATATAAGTACTTGAAGTAGTTTTATGAAATAATAGTATGGATTAATTATGTATAACCTACATTTTATTGTTACAGTTTTGGACAATGTTACCCATTTTTAATGGGTACACTTTACCCATTTTTAATGGGTATACTTTACCCATTTAAAAAAATTTCATAAACTACTTGTAGTTAACATTAAAAAGTACACACAAAATATATTGGCCTAATTGTATTCTATTTTTAAAGTTAGTTTCTAATGATTGATTATTTATGAATTTTTACTTATTTACCAGATATTAATTTTTACATCACTTGTTTGTACAAAATATGATCTTTTGAAATTAAATATTGATTCTTGTTCAAGTGAAAATCCAAAAATAAAATTATAAAAACTGAATGGTGAACATAAGCTTAGGGGCCTATGTTAAAATCATAACTTACCTTAATTAAGAAATTAAGCCTAAAGCTAAAACTAAAAAGAAATAAACGGTACCAGGAACTGGCACATACTTTCTCACAAACTTATTTAAATTATTAAACAGATTCACTGTGACTTGTGGGGTGGGGTAGGAGAGGTGATTTTTTATTAAAGTAGTACCGTAGATTAACTAAAAAATATTATTATTATCTAGAGAGAAAACTATTTGATCGATTTCAAACAAATTTGCACCACACACGTCAATTAGGCCTGTATAGATGCACGAAAAAAGGTTTTGTAACATTTTGAAAAACAACCCCCTTTATGGCCAAAACCCCCCAAAAATCAGTTGTTATTGTTATTATTATTAGCTAAACGAGAATTTTTAGAAAGATGCGGTTTTTTGCATATGGTAGGGTACATTAAAGGCTACAATTGAGCCAAATTTTATCAAAATCGTTAGAGATGTTTTTTTAGAAAAAAATAATAACTGATTTTTTGGGTTTTTTTTTGCTAAAAAGGGGGTTTTCAAAAATTTTCAAAACCGTTTTTCGTGCATCTCTACAGGTCTACTTGACATGTCTGGTGTAAATTTGTTTGAAATCGATCGAATAGTTTTCGCTCTAGCTTTGTATACATACAGACAGACATTTTGTACAAACCACTTTTTTGGACTCAGGGGGTCCCAAAACGGATATTTCCACAAAAATCTCAACATCGATTTTTTTTGCGATCACTATACTTTCTCTATACTATAGTATTTTGAGAAAGTAAAAAAGCTTATAATTTTAGTGTTGAGTCTTCTGTAATTGTGGTTTGTATAAAATAACTATACATTTTATGACAGCTCAGTAATAGCATTTTTCCCCTATGTAAAGCTTGGTGGCAAACTGATTGGTCCGAATCTTGCCGCTGGATATTCAGTGAACTGAACGCAGTCAGCTTTCATTTTAAATACCATCAGTCAGTCCCATAATACCATGAAGAAAAAGTACCAATATGACTAGAAAAAATAGTCCTTCTCTGGATTTCCAACATGTCTTAACATCAATAAATAACCGTCCTGACCGATTAAAAATTAATTTGGGGGATCATCAAAGACCAAATATAAAATCAAAACTAGGTGACAAGAGAGATTTATAAAAATTGAGACCTATTGTTACTCAAGAGAATTTGTAAAGAAACTTTGTAACCATCTAAAGAAGGTTCAGATGGAAAATGGACACATTTCTATCAGAAATTACCAGTTAAAGAATACTAAAATGCAACTAGACAAGCAATGAAAAAGAAAGGAGATCGTATACTGGAATGCACAAAGTCCAAGGAGGAAGGTCGACGAGTTGAAAAGGGAAATGACTGAGAAAGGTATCGAGATAGCATGCATCAACAATCTTTACTTCCACTTGACCAAAGAAAACACCTAAATTTGAAAATTTCTGGACGTTCAATCTATCTAATCAGCATGGGGAGTCTGGATTTATGCAGTGGTATGACTACATTGATTGACGTCCCCCACAGGTACAAGAATGGTACCCCTTAAAAAAAATTAAATAAATTCGCAATTTGTCAGATCTAGATGACCCTTCTCCACCCGTAAGCAATCCCACCCTACGGTCTTATTCCTGGTAGTAATTAGACATTATTTTTACTCTAAATTGAAATGAAAGTAAATTAATTTAAGTATAGGGCATTCTTTACATAACCAAACTATCTGCTGGTAGCATTGTAATTAAATAGGCCAATGCTATGAAGTATCATACCCAAAAGAACAAGCAAGCTTTTAAGTTTAAACTAATTTATCATTTTTAAAATTGAAAGAAAGACTGCAACTTTAAACATCAAGGTTTGTTATTTACAAAAATCTTGAAAGTTGTTATAATTACATTTATTTAAAACCTCTTCTTTACTTCATGTGAAAATACTTGTCGGTTAACGTGTAAGGTTGACATCACCAGGGCCGGTTTATACTTTGAAGGGGTGATTATACTTTGTCTGTGTCTATCATGTTGATGACGTTGGTAGACACTATGCACACATCATTGAATATTGGCGAATATTGGGATGCGTGTGAAATGACACGATCGCGCCACACGCGTCGCGTTGGGGAACGCATATTCCAACGCAGTTGCTCGAAACTCTCGCCCAGTAGACACGTGTATTTTACTTCATTTTATTTTTTAATGTTTAAAATGAATGGTTCACGGATAAAACTACGTTTATTAGATCTAACCTAATTTAAAATGACTTCAGAATTACCAAAATTATTTGCTGTTTTTAATAACTACTTCCGGATGAACCGAAACTCAAAGAAGTGCACGGGATGATACATATTATGTTCTTTCAATTTTCATACTTTAAACATTTTCACTTGTTAATTTATGACTTTATAAAGACTTTTGTTTTTTAATTTACGGAGTTAATGTCATTTATTTTATTAAAAATCATTACATATTAAAATGCAGAGAACATATAAAACACAGTTTTAATTCATTAACAAAAAATATTGATTAAACAATTCAGTGGACATATATATTTATTAAAAATTACTTTTTTAAATGTTTATTGAATATTTAGCTTTATTATTCAAATAAGTTCAATTTTATTTTCAACATTTTTTAAACTAATTAGGCCTTTATTAGCTTTTTCTGGGCCAACATCTGAAAAATGTGATAATGGAAATGCACAACTGGACACTAAAACCTTTGAGCGACAATAGAGTACTGAACTCGTGAGACGTGACCGTCGTGCCACGCGAGTTGCTGTGCGTAGCGTCGCATTACCAATATGCGCTAATCCATTCATTTACGTATGTTACAAAAAGTCGCGCTGTGCCACATCACGTGACAAGCGTCAAACGCGTCCCAATATGCGCCTAGCCTAACACCTGGTGGTTATACATTTATATCAATGAAATACATTTGTTTGATGGGGGAGCAAATAGTTCGCTTATTAATTACTAAAGTTTAGCAGGCATTATTGTTAACTGTTAGTAAACAGATTGCGCAACCACAATAATTATGGTTTCAGACCTATTATCCATGGTTATCTTATTTATGGAACAGTTTTATTAAGATATCTTAATGAAATACGGTATTTTTCATTGTAAAATTTATTTTAATTATAATGTGTATACTACATTTTATTTTTTTAATTCCCTTTATTTATTTTTTATGTGCCCTGGTCGCGGCGCTCCTTGACCTGCCGCACCGCCCCTTCCCTTCCAGTGTGGGGGTGTTATTTACGCCACTGGATTTATGTAAAATCTTTATATGTGATTTACTATATGTGAAAAGCAGTAAAATAAAAACCATGTCCAGCCTGTAGTACATCATCAAACCCAAAATTATAGTCAATAATAGTTTATTCTATGTTCCCAATCTAGAACTAAAGGAAAGTGAACTCAATGACATTGTAACAGACAGTGACAATTATATTATAGGTGGTAATTTTAGTAGCCAACATTTATATGGAGAATAGAAATGGCTGTTTGTTCAATTGGATGCAATCAAATCAACTAATATCAGAAATTAAGCAACCTACCAATCACCAGCCACTAGAGCTCTTAGGCTTATTGTATGCTTCTCTACTGGAACAGAGTTAGAAACTAGAAAGTCAACATCACTTCCCAGCCTTATATAATGTAGAACTGGAACTATATCTCTTTGAAAATGAAAGCATAGTTGATGTAAAGAATAAATTTAAGAAGGCTGACTTGAAAATGTGTTGAAGATAAAAGAATCCTGCTCAGCCAAGGGATTTCGGACATAACAGTTGAAAACAAACCCAAAGGACCAAAGACAAAATGACTACACGAATAATTGGTGGAACAACCATATCATAAAATTTATATGGATAGACAATGGGTACGTAGTAAGAAGGTGGAAGGCCCAAAAAAACAGGGACTGCAGGGCCAAGTATAATAAATGCAATGCCCTATCAAAAAGACATCTTGCAAGCCAAAAGAAGCAAACATCCTGGGCTGAATTTGTTGGAGCTATTAACCCAAACTTACCATGCAGCACAGTATAGAAAACTTAAAAGGATCATAAGAGAATCTAAACAGATTCTGCAGCTTTAAACAAGTTTGGTGGTGAGTTTGAAGAAAAAATTAATGCTGAAACATGTATTCAAATGTAAAATGAATAGTCTGGAAACAGAATAACACGGTTCAAAATTCTTACTTTGTATCTAATATTAATTGTATATATTTCATATACCTTATGATCTTCTTATGTTATTTTTCTATCTTAGGTATGTATTGCAACTTTGAGTCAGACAAATGTATTAAAGTCTATGAAAACTGCAATGCAAGAAAACTCAGATGTTGTTAATATTGGATGTGACACAATGGGACGACTTTTCCTGTGCAACAAAGATCAGTTAGTAAAGCAGGTATGTTTCTATTAGTTTACATAACACTGTTATCAAATTATACAATGATTTTATTTTATTTTGGTTTAAATTTGGATTTATGCTTTGGAATTTGTGTGCTCTTAAATTTCTTATTTCATATTTTGGTAAATTACTTTAAACTTTTTATAAAATGAAGCATTTCATTATATTATGCCCAAAGAATACATATCAGCTGATGATAGATTATTTTTTACTAACTTAACTTGTTAAGTTCAAATTATTTGCATTAAAACAGCAGTGCAAAAAAACATACAACTACGTAAAAAGTTGAATTACCTTGTAATACTTGTAACATCTCCAGCTTCCCAAAGTACAATAATAATATAGAATAGGACCATAAGTCAATTTTAATTCGAGAGAGCATTTTTATTTTTGAATTTAATTTAATTTATATTGCAAATGTTTTAGAAAGAGAGGTTAATAAAATTAGAAGCAATTTTAACATAAAGGAAATAGACTAAAAGAGCAGACAAATTTTAAAGTCAATTTCAATATTAATTTGAATAAATGTAAAAGGCAGACAATTATTAAAATCAATTATTATATTCAATTTAAATGTGGAGTTTGAGAAAATGGACAGTGTATGTACCGACTTCAAGACGCGGAAACTATACGAGTTTTGAGACGCAGTTAAACAAAGAAGCGTCTTAACGTCTAGATGAGATAAGAAGCAAACACCTGCAGGCGAGTTCCAGGAAAAATGGTCTACGTGATTTTCCACATGCAAGATCCAGAAGGAATGCTTGGGTTAGCAACCAAACGAATCTGATGCAACTTCTAGCATCTGTGTGTCGTGAGACGTTCCTGATTGGTGGAGAGAAAAGAGACGCCAAATTAAGGTAGCGGTGGGAGAATCACGCTAGCATCACGGATAACTTCTCATCAAGACGTCAAATTAGTAAGACGTGTGTTTTACTCAGTAAGTAATTTTGTCATAAAATGTGAATTTTACAAGACGGTGAAGTATAGAAGAACTGATGTAAATTGTTACGAAAGTTAATAATTATCATCGACAATGGTGTGTATTGCGATCGACGAACTTTTCAAGTTTTTTTTAAATATTGTGACTGTAAATCGGACAATGAAATAGACTACAACTGTGTTGCGCGTGCGAGTATTTTGTTTTTTTTCTTTATCCTTTTTAAAATTAATAAGTTTGTGTGTCTGCCTTTTCGTAAGTATGTACAGTGCACTTAAAATCTTTTTCATTTATAAGTCACCAGCTTTCTTTGAAATTTTGTAGCCTATAACTTGTATTATATTTGACTGTATTTAAATTGTTCTTTGCTATATATATATGATATTTTTATTGATATTAATAAATGTCAAAGGTCATTTCTAGATTGTCTACTTTGTTTGGCCTAATCTAATCCTCTTCACAAATATTCAATCAGGTCATAGAATTCACAACCCGAGATAAAATAAAATTAAAGTAGAATCTTGCAGTGCAACTGCATCAAATCAAATGTAATTATTATTTTTTTTTTTTTTTTTTTTTTTTTGTAAGCAGAGCATCTTACATACTATATTTGATAATAAATCATGTACAATAAATAAACTCTTTCTATTCAAACATGTATTGTGAATATGACAATGTTAAAGCTACATCAACAAACATGGTATCCATCATTTAAAGAAACAAAATGACAACACTTGGAATACTGGTAACAAACACATTAATGAGACACAATTGTCAGTAAAATCAGGCATACAAATAATACATACATGCTTTAGTAAGATAGGCTTATGTTTTTGTATAAATTAATCTTTTCAATTAAACATTCGGTCGCTACAAGACAAAAATGTAGAATGTACAATTGTCCATTATTTGTTGAACTTTCTTTTACTCTACGACAATCAATTATTCGTTTTTTAAGACCAAAACCAGTAAGTTTACTATAGTCATAGCATGTTTTCATATCTTATTTGTATTCCCAAAAATGTATAACTCATTTTCAACCTCTATAAATAAGTTTCAAACAGTAACTACTCAAATTTAGAGTTTTAGTAAAAAATGTTCTTTGTAACTAAGTATACAAGTTACATCTGATAACTCATAAAAATTTAATTTTTTATTATTTTATGTTATCTGCAGAAATTGTTTTGAAAATACCAATTCAGCTTTCTCTCTTGCTGTTGAACATTATAGTGCATTAAATTTTTTTAATGTCTATAATCATTTATTTTCAAAAGAAACATACTAGTTATTTTACATTTTTAAAATGAAATATGTTGTATTTTATGATGTTCATGATGAAGCATTTATTATATTTATGTAGGCATTAGACGCAGATTTAATTCCGTACCTTTTGAGCCTGTTAGATGGGCGACTGCAAGGTTCCGAACACGCTGCGCGGAGTAAAGCTCTAGTTGTAAAAGCTCTGAAGTCAATGAGTCAAAATCAGTTACATGGTGCAACTGTCACTTCATTGCTTGATCAGTCCTCAGTTTGGGCTTCCTACAGTGAGCAGAAACATGATCTATTTATTACTCAGACGCCTACCCAAGGATATTTGCAAGGTAAGGTATATTTACAGTAGCACGGGTAAAGTTAGAATAGGGCAGAAGGAAAATGCAGAAAAAATAATTTCAAATATAAATAAGTAATATGTAAATTTTACAAAATAAAGCCATTCTTGTAATGTATTTTAAGAGAAATTATA
Organism: Philaenus spumarius; assembly: GCA_018207615.1. Taxonomy (NCBI): domain Eukaryota; kingdom Metazoa; phylum Arthropoda; class Insecta; order Hemiptera; family Aphrophoridae; genus Philaenus; species Philaenus spumarius. The sequence goes on along the minus strand of JAGFPH010003552.1, from coordinate 88,021 downwards.
TTGTAATTACTATGATCTTTTATGCTATAAATGATAAGCAAAATGGTAGATTTCAATAAATGTAGTACGAGTTATAAATATTTTTTAAACCATAAAATAAAGCAATTTATTTATTGCTCTCACTTATTCGTTGCCTTAGAAAAGTCGATTCAACGCTCCTGCAGGGAGCAGATTTGTTTTGCGATAACACGCATTTCTTTGTTGTTAAAAAGGTTTATTAAAGTATTAAGTTATTTTTAAATGTTAAAGGAAACGCAATCATCACAAAGACCATAGTGACACTTTTTCATGACAATAAACATGCAATAAAATACATAAATCTGTGCTCAGGGATACGGACAATGTTGTGTATGATAAAAATCATTTTTGTTTGTTTGTTTGTTTGTTTGTTTATCGCCTTTATTTGGGCGCAGTCGAGGCTATGAAGCCCCTTCTACAAGGGGCTTGCAGATTTGCAAGTGAATTTTTTCTATATGCTTTGACCTAAGGGAAATACAAATACTGATTCTTATTATTGATTACATTTGTAACATTATTACTTTTATTGACTCTAATTGGGGCGAAATACGTGCAAGTTGTCATCGGTTAAAAATCAAGCTTTATTTCTTTGAAATATAAATTTCTGACAGATAATTGCAATTTTATATAAGAACTCAATTTATATGTTTTACAAAAACAAATTTTCAACTGTGAAGCAATATTTTTGGATTTCATCACAAGCTAGTATTCCACAGTAGGTTTATTCTGGAACCTTTTACATCGTAGAATGAGTTTTTGACGTCAAAGATGGCAGAGTCTCTTGGAAGTTTTCAGAATAGACATTAAATGTTTTTGGTGCATGTTTCACAGGTCACAACATTGAGTTCAAATTGTTGACTCAAATTTTAACACAGCTATGTAACACTCCAAAGTGATAATCGATGAACACCTTTAGCATAGATTTACACTGCTGCTGCTATCTAGCACAATTTTCTGAAACCATTACTCATGTTTGGAAAATTAATATATATTTTGTATTAATTGTAGTTGCATAATACTTTTGGCAATTGCAAACCTGAGTAAGAATTTCTCATTAAGTTGAATATGTGTGTTTTATAGCAACTAGTGGACATGGCAATGCTTCGCTATTGCTTGATTTACCTAACCTAAAATTATATTAATTTTTTGATCCAAATCAGTTGTTGATCAAAATCAGCTGTTGATCAAAATCAGCTGTTTTAAGCTTTTCATACGAACAGCTGTTTTTTGTGCCCCTGATAAAATCAAAAGAAATCTTTCTTCTTCTTCCTTAAGATTGACCTTCCATAAGATTAACATGGCAACTTTGAGGGCCACTGGGGCGAAGCCCTTAACATACATTGAGCTCATTTTAAGGGAAGCACAACTTCAGAGTGAGCTCTGTAAAATGACACCAAAAACATCAAAATCGGTTAAAAACTCTAGGAGTTCTACTCACAAAATAACCCCTAGCAAATTAATTATGTATATAGATAGATATGTTTGACATAAAGAAAATTTTTCAGGCTTTAGTATATTGTTAAGGGATTTTTAAAGTCTGTAAGAAACATCTGATATCAATTTAGTGTGATATGTGGTTATTTAGTGTGATCCTAATTCTAAAACAACAATTTTTTTGTCCTATTAGTGAAAATTTTATTTGCTAGGACTGCAACTACCTACATGCAAAACAAGATTTGCAGGAAATGGATTATTATTTTTTATTAAAGAGTTTGCCTGTGTATTCAAGGCCTAAAAATGATAAATTAACTTAAAAGATAATAAACAAAAACTGTAGTTTAAAATTTTGCTTTAAAAATAAAATAAAAACGGTTAACAAACATTTAGCATAGTAAGCATATTTTAGTATTGTTGATAGAGATTAATTAAAATTTACTGTTATAAGGACTTGAACAGTTATTTAAAATTATCATGGTTTTATATTTTAGGAGTTCCAACTACTGCTGGCTACTTGACCCAAGGTAGTTCTCAAACATTACCAACTACTCCTCCACCTATGGATAAAGATGACTCGAGATGAAATTTACTTATTATGGGTTCATAAATTTGTATAATGTAAATATAAAATTTAAATGTTATCCATAACATTATAGTGTACAGAAATTAGAAAAAAGCAGGTTCAGTAGAGGCCTGCCTTCATCGATCTGTATTATACAACAACATATTGTGATACTTTCATATTATATTGTTAGAATTTTATACTTTACCTATATAAGGATATTATAAAATAGTTACTTTATATGCATTTTTTGCATAGTGTTATCTATAATTAGCTTATATAATAATATAATTTTTATTTCCTTTAGTTTTATACATGTTATTTTACATGTTAAACCAAAAAGTAAGATATTTTTATTTCTGTCAAAATGAAAAATATCAGTTCCTGTTATCATAAAAAAAAATATTTATTCCTGCCATATGAATTTAATAAATGGTATTGGGTAATTCAAGAGATAGTTGAAAATACATTTTATCATGTTTAATGGTAATAAAAACTATAAAAATTATATTCTCATTCATTAAAAGTTTTTTATGTCTAGTCACTATTTTAATTTTTAAAGTACTAAGTTCAAGGATTACATACATTAAAACGACTTTTGTGTTTACTGGATAAAACAAGCTTGAATACTATTTTTAATCTATAGTATTCAATGAAATGATGGAAACAATTTTTATTTCTGCCGAACTTAGGACAAAAAGGAGAATGACCCTGCCCAATAATTAAGATAATATATTTTAAACAAACACATGTTAAAGAAATTTTTTATTTTTTAGGGTTATATCATTCCCAACACATGGTAATGTACTTGTTCTCTAAAGTTATTGCCATGCTTTCTTTTTAAAATGCAGTATGATTTTTTGTTCATTAAATATATTTATGTTGATGTTCTTAATTGCATTAAAGGATGTAGTTACAGTTATAATTTATTTAGGACATGTCACTTTTCATTAATTCTAGTTTTTAAGGTTTATTTTAAAACATACTGTAATAATATAGTAAATTGCATCTTCAATTTATTATTGTATTTATGAATAATGTAAATGAATTGTTATAAACTATGTAAATGCTATAGATGTTTCAATACACAGTGTGGTAATTGAAAAATATTAATAACATATCTGATCTGCATTTTTCACCCAGTTAAGTTGGTAAGAATTTGTTAAAAGTGTATAAATGTTAATACAAATTTAATGTTGAACTGTTATAATCCTATTGTCTCTTCGCTTGAGTGCCTCTCTTCTTGCTACCTCTTGTAAATTTCATTATTTAGATGGTTTACTTGAAGTAAGCAAACAAATTTTACTATTTTTACAAAAATAGAAAATATATGATCCATTTAGGGGGTTGCAGTTTTGTTTATATTAAGATACAAAATTTACTGATTTCTTTCTAAACGAAAATATATTTAAACAATATGATTGCATATTTACTAAGGATTTTTCCAGTGTGAATTGGGAACAGTTCAAGAACAAATTAATAATTTATAGTAGATTCTAGTTAAATTGTGAGTTTATGGCTATTCTTTCTTTATGTAATTGTAAATACAAATTTCTATAGTCTGTATAACAAAAACCTAAATAAATTGTTTGTACAAATATATTTAGTCTATGTAATTAGTTTTCTTATTTAAAACCATATTAAGCATGTAATTGCAATATTATAAAATAATAAAATGTGGTTTCAAAGCAACAATTTGTTTAGTAGAATTGAAACATTTAGGTGAATCATATAAAACAGAATCATTTAGCACTTGTATTAAGAAAATGTTGTTTTACTTTTGTCAAAAATGTCGTGGCCATCTTCTTGACAGTTGGGCTATTGTTGTTCATTCCTTACACTCGCCATCAAGTTAACTCATTTAAGTACTTTAAAACTTATACAGTTTAGTAATTAAAAAAAAAAAATTACATACAAATTTTGAACCCTTATCCTTGTCAAAGTATTCTCCTTTCATAATGTCTTTGCTTGATTCAAATCGTGTCCTTTTCATTTGAATTTTCAACGTTGGAAATAACCAAAATCACAAGGGCTATGTCAGTGGAGTAGGGAGAATGGTGTAAATGAAGAATTTGTTGGAAGAAAAAAATCTGAATCAGATAAGAAAATGGGCGGATACGTTTAGTCCAGTGTGTGACGGTTAAAATGAGGTATAAGGCCCGCGCACACCAAACGCGGGAAGCGGGAGCGACGCGAATGTAGTTCTAGGAAGTTCCCGCGCGGGATTGTAAAACAACGGCGGGATATGAGATAACGCACACCAAACGCGAATCGTTCGCGCGGGATCATGTGCGGGATCGTTACGCAGCGTCGTCCCGCCTGGTTCGCTGCATGCAGCGTTTTCCCGCGCGACTAGAGCGGGAACCTTACAGTCACTAGTCACACAACAGGTGTCTACTCGTACTCGGTAGGCAGTGCTTTGTACTTTGATTGTGTAGACGTGTGTTTAGAGTAACTATGAGTAATTTAACAGAAATGTTATTAGAGTGTGTGTACACGTATCCAGTCCTTTATGACTTAAATAATAAAGATTACAAAAACATCAAGAAGAAAGACCGGATTTGGGACGAGATTGGGAAAGAGTTAAAGGTACCTGGTGAGTACGTGTTTACAGCTATTTCTTTTGGTTACATTTTAACATCCCCTTGGATTCACCTTGGTATGTGTTCAGTGCTGTGATGGGGCTTTTGTATTTTGTAGGTTGAAAGTGTTTACTCTTGATTGTAATTCTAATTGTTTTGATCAATGAATTAAATGTACACAGCTACTCACTGGTACATATGTTTAACAATTCGCCAAAAATAGTAATTCTATCCCAATCTAAAAGTGTTCTGTACTTTTTTTGTAGAGAAAGGTTTAAAGAATTCATATATGCAATTAAAAAAATTATTGATATAAAATTGTAAAAGTTATTAGCTCAAAAAACAAAAAACGTTCAGTAACGAAAGGAAAAAGTTCAATTTTAGGCCTTCATAACTAATTGTAAACATTTTTTGGAATTTTTTCATAAGTGTAAAAAAGTTTCGTAATTTAGTTCTAAATAGAACTATATAAGAACATTTATCAATTTCAAATCTTATTTTTAAAATGTAACAATCTTATTTACAATCTGGTAACATACCTTAATGTAATAAGTAGCCAAGCGTTCCTCGGGGCAAATAGATTTTCTGTAGTTCGTGTTTTTCTTCTCAATATCATCGCTGATTAAGCCAAGTAGTTCATCAAAGCAGGTTGGTGTCATACAAAAGTAAATGTAAAACCTTTTTTCATCCATTCGGAGATGCGTCATCAGGGTGTGATATTCCCCATACTGTTCTCTTTCCTTATTTATAGCGTGTACGCACGTCTTCTTATGAATTTCATCCTCAGCCAAGGCGAACAGCAACAAAGCCTCTTCTTCATCAGATCAGGTAAGTACAACTGACCACAACACTGTCACCTTACCGACTGAGTTCGCCGCGAAACTTCCCGCGTTGTGTGTGCGTCACCTAAGATCCCGCGCGAACAGTTCCCGCGACTAAATTTCTAGGAATTAGAAAATTCGCGTCGCTCCCGCTTCCCGCGTTTGGTGTGTGCGGGCCTTTAACCTCTGAACTCTTTCGGAAAAGACTGATTTTCATAAAAATTTTGAATTAAGCTCGTCTTACCCTCTACTTCAAACCTCATCCTGTGATGTGGGCTTATTGTTTTTTAGGGGTAAAAACAATCCCTTGTTGCAAAAAATTAGAAAATTAAGTTCAATTGTTTAATAGATTGAAATGCATCAAATAAAGATTGATTTATGTCCTGGAACATGATTTACGATGTATTAGAATGTTTCACCCCTTAAAAATGATGAAATGTTAAAAAACATTTTTTTCAACAGCTTGAAACCTTTTCATAATGTATTTATATGAAACTAAAAATCCCTTCACTGTTAATAATATAATTTATTGCAACGTTTCAACCCTTAACAACCACCCCTTATGATATAAATTGTGAAGATTATTTATGTAAGTTTTTTTAGCATGAGATGTAAGTATATTATATTTATTATATATTTATTTTTAGCTTGATATATTATAATAAACATTATTCTAAATTCTGGAACATGATTCATGATGTGGTTTAAACTTTTAACCTTTAAAATCTCTTCGCTGTTTATAATATAATTTATTATTTAATAATACTATAAATGATTAATTACAATAAGTTTTATTTAATTAATAGGTACCATATTAGTATATATTACATGTGTGTAGTAGTTTGTGTTTGTAGTGTAAGTTTGCAGGGAATGTCGGATTGTAAAGTTGATTTTCCTTGAATTCTTCGTTTTAAGATATTTTTGAGTTTTAAAAGACTTGGGCGAATTAACTTCATTTTTGTTTATTACAATTTATTTGTTTTTCGAGTTATTCGTTAAAGGTAGTTCAAAAACATGCATTTAAAAAAAAACTATATTCAATCACTAATGACTCAAAAAGTATTGACTTATCGAAATTAGGAAAATTTTTGTTTATAATTTATTCCTCTATCAATTCCTGTATTTATTATTTTAAATATAATAATTTCCACCCCCATGGTAAAAGTCTGCGGCACTAGGTCACTTTTGTTTTTTTTAACTATTCTCTAATTACTGTTTCAAATTTCTTATCAATCGGTCTTTTCCTAAAGAATTTTGAGCGGAAAACCGTCACTCACTTGACTATCATAATAGAGTTGTCAAGTTTTACTGCAAGTTTAGGTCTAGCCTGTGAATAGCATTTCTGCAATATTTCTGGACCAGTGATCACAGTTTTCAGAAAACTAGTCTCACTTTTACTGCAGCCTTACATGTCCTGTGAAAGTTCAAAACAGACCTGCGTTTGCTGCATTTATAACAGCTGTGACACTTTTACCACAACGAGATACAACACTTGCTTATTCTATCTCTAGCATGGGCACTAGGATCTAGTGAATAACACACTATATTAATAAGGACTGTTTGGATAGAGAACAAAAATAAGGTAGGCCTAATCTATCTATACATAATTAATTTGCTAGTGGTTATTTTGTGAGTAGAACTCCTCCTAGAGTTTTTAACCGTTTTTGGTGTCATTTTACAGAGCTCACTCTGAAGTTGTGCTTCCCTTAAAATGAGCTCAATGTATGTTAAGGGCTTCGCCCCAGTGGCCCTCAAAGTTGCCATGTTAATCTTATGGAAGGTCAATCTTAAGGAAGAAGAAGAAAGATTTCTTTTGATTTTATCAGGGACACAAAAAACAGCTGTTCGTATGAAAAGCTTAAAACAGCTGATTTTGATCAACAACTGATTTGGATCAAAAACTGAATATAATTTTAGGTTAGGTAAATCAAGCAATAGCGATGCATTGCCCGGTCCACTAGTTTATATTAATTACATAACTTAATTTAAATCAGCAATCCTTTCGGTTTACGCATAATGTTTAGCACACTGTGTAAATCAACACAGATACTACATTTCATTGAGCACAAAGAATAGAAGGGATAATTTTTAAAACATTTCGTGTATAGTTATATTTTAATTGCATTTTTTTTTTTTTTTAATTAGTACAGTAAGACCTTGATAATCCGGCACTTAATAGTTCGGCATCCATCATCTTGAAAATTGGCAGTTTTTGTAATTATTGAGTAATTTAGGCCCGGTCTACACTGTCTTTTGGCTCCGCATCCATCAAAATCAACGTGTAAAAATCTACTGCTCAATAAACTTGTCCAAAATGAACATTTCTCCTAAAAATCGAACCGGTTCAAAACAATGTGCTCTCGTCGTCCTTTAAAGACGTTCCCGGTTAAAGGGACCGTTTAACACTTTCGTTGCTGTCAGTATTTTGTTGAAAGTATTCCACTTAATGAAGATTATTTGAACAAATTGAAGTCTTTGGAAAAATATACATTGAATTTCTTGTAAATAGTTCTTCGATTTAAAACCGGTTTGTAAGTGAAAGGGGTTGGAAGAATTTGTGACAGGTTGGAGTAAAAATAGCAAACCCCCACCACATACTGACTAATGGAAGCCTGTTGGGGAATGGAGCTGTCCCTACCTGAGGCCCATCAGCGGCAATCTCTTAATGCAGTTATTGTTACATATTTTCAATGTGTAATTTACGTTGTTTTTTTTGTGTTGTAACAACTCTTTAACAACCCAATAATAATATATGTGTATATAGTACATGTGCGTTTATTTATAGTTTATTCCCTGTTTAAACCATTTTAAAGGAAGACCTCGATAATCCGGCATCACCGGATCCCTGAGCGTGCCGGATT
>JAGFPH010003552.1:42631-62225 GCA_018207615.1 Philaenus spumarius | reverse complement strand
AGCTGTAAAAGAATAGTATTTTCTGGTTACCGTGATTTAGCCTAGTTTTCAACCTAAAACAAAACATTAGGCCTGAGTGTGCGTACTGTAAGATATTCAAGTCCAATAGGCTGCAGCAGTTAAAGAATAGTAGGCTACATTTTTTGGTTGCCGTGATTTAGCCCAGTTTTCAACTAAAACTAAACACTGGCCCTAAGTCTGTGAACAGTAGATTATTCAAGTACAGTACACTTCTGGTGCTAAGGAATATGTTAAAGTACAATAAAGAATGGAATTATACGTAAACAGTCAATAAAATAAAAAGATTATCACTGTTTGATGTTGATTTTTTTGTTGAACCAATATTATGAGGATTTTAACTGAATAATCATTTTGTTGATGCTCTTGGAAAGTAAGATTACAACCGGAGTTACAGCGTTTGATAACTTACTTTACAGACAAGAAAAAGACGTAACTCCATAACTATAGTTTTAGCTCTGTTTTACTAAAACATAAAAACTTACAAGGCATAGGCTAACATATTGCATTTTTAATACAGTACAGTATTTACTTAATGAAATAACAACAACTGGCACCGTAATTCACAGGGATTCGCCCAAACACATAAACAAAAGCAGCACCATACACTAACAGCTGCCACCTGTATTGGTTCTCAAATGGTTACACTGGAGTTAGGACGTTTGAAAATTTACATTATAGTGTGTTTTCAATACGTCTTCTAATTGCGATTTTAAGGTATTTCAAATTTTTTGGGAGTTACAACTTCTTCTGCATTGTGTAAAGATTCGCTGGCAGAAACCAGTAGTACCATAATGTCAAAATTGAATTTTTGTGGAGTTACGTCGTTTGATAAATAGACCGACGATAATCACTTCTGCAATCTTCCACTGTCTTGGAACATACCTTAGCCTAAACGTGGCGTTAATAAGGTGAAGACTTTGTTTCAATGCTTTATATGGCAATTCTTTTAACACCTCACTCGTGATAAGATCATAACCTGGGGCTTTTTTATACTTGAGGGTTTTAATTTCATTTTTAAGTTCTTTGAATGATACTTTACAAATTTGAAATTCATCTTTGTTCTTGATTGTTGTTATATTTTGATCAACTGTCTGTCTAGAAAGTGGCAGGAAGGTTTTCTCTAGGTATTCTGCAAACAAATCTGCCTTTTCTTTATCACTCCTAGCCCATGTATTATCATTTTTCCTGATTGGTGGAATTTGGATATTAGGCCTTTTAAGATATTTAGTGGCCTTCCATATCTTGAGTTCGCTCTTTTTATCATCTGAAAGGCTTTCAAGGCATGTAGTATGTAGCAATGGATTCATTTTTAATAGTTTGTAGTAAATTTGTGAGTTTCTGGCTAATACGATTTAGTTCAGTTTTTTGTTGAGGAAATCGAGTTTGCTGCCATTTTCATCGCATTTTTCTTTTCTTACTAACCAGTTCTAGCACTTCAAGTGGGTAAGTATTGCTATTATGGTATCATTTAGTTACTTGAGGTGTATTGTTCCATGCTGCTTGCTGGATATTAACAACAAATAATTCAACTTCCTCCTCAAACTGCATTGGTGTTTTAAGGGGAGCATGCAGGTCAATATTAACTTCAAGTTCATCTCTTACACCTTTACATTTGTCGACTTTACCAAACTGCTGACAAGTAACTAAACTAATGCAAACAAAACTTTTTGAGTTTTTTTCCAATGGTTCCAAATAGTCTTAAATAGTCCTAAGGCATAGTAATAATCGTGGAATATCATTTAGGTTAGACGTAAATATACCAAAGAAAAATATATCGTCGGTACCATGGCTTTCTTCAAAGTACAAGATGAAAAAAATCAAATACAGTAAGACCTTGATAATCCGGCACGCTCGGGGATCCGATGATGCCGGATTATAGAGTTATCCCTTTAAAATGGTTTGAACAGGGAATAAATTATAAATAAACATGAACTATATATACATATATATATTATTATTATTGGGTTGTTAAAGAGTTGTTACAACACACAAGTATATACAGAGTTAGTTAAAAGTCTGGAGACACCCCCTTAACTCTCCACCGAGCATTGATAGAAAATCCAAACCCGGGGGTTGTTTATAGGTCATAAAAGCACACTTCCCCATGCATAGGACAACGTTGCCCCCAACTCAAAATCGGAATTTTTGAGGGCTACTCAATATTTTTAAATGTAAACCCCTAGCGTGTGACCCCTCATTTTGTAGATCTTGATAAAAGAAAACCAACAGCGCAAACTAGAGGTCTCTATCTCACCCCTATCAAAAACGCTGGGCGATAAACTGGAAAGAGAATTAACAAATGGAATTGTATTAGAATGTAATGGAACAAAAACCTCTGGCTACAATTTTATTTCTAAGCAGTTACTTACAAGGATAGCTTGTCACAGGAGATGCTCAAATTGATGGCTCTTAGCAGTTTGACAATGTGCCAATGAAAAATGTGAAACTGCTCGCTGCAATGTATCTTGAGGAATTTGTTGGATTTCTTGCTGGTTTCAATTTCTGAGATCATCAAGATTTTGAGGTTTAGTTTTGTAAACTCTATCTTTTACATAGCCCCACAGGAAGTAATCCAGTGGCGACAGGTCCGGTGACCTGGCAGGCCACTCAATAGATCCACGTCTACCAATCCAATGATTTGGGAAAACGTTATCTAAGTACTGGTGAATTTGCAAGCCGTAATGCGGAGGAGCTCCGTCTTGTTGGAACCAAATTTGTTCGAAATTATTTACCGGTGCCTGGATAGTTGGAACAATTTGTTGTTGGAGCATGGCTAAGTATACCTCAGCATTAAGGTTTCCATTAATAAAGAACGGCCCAATAACTCGTCCTCCCATCATTCCTAACCATACGTTGATTTTTTGAGGAACTTGTGTGTGTTGTTCTTGAACCCAGAAAGGGTTGGTATCATTCCACCAACGAGAGTTATGTCGATTAACTTTTCCATTCAGCATGAAAGTAGCTTCATCACTGAATACAATATCATTTAGTGTAATTGTTCCGTTATCAATATTTCCCATCATGTCGTCACAAAACTCTACTCTGCGATCGAAGCCATCTTCATTCAACTCATGCACAAGATGAATTTTATAGGGTTTGAACTTATGCTGATGTAAAATCTTACACACTGATGATTGAGAAATCCCTAATTGTGTAGACAAGGAGTTAGTTGACGCATGTGGGTTTTCAACAATAGACTGCAAAACTTCCAAACACTGCTCCTCGGTTGTTGCTGAGTTTGGTCTTCCTGACCTAGGACGATTCTTAACAGAGCCTGTTTCTTCAAACCGTTTTATTGTTGTTTCAACAGCAGATCTTCTTATAGGGTTTCGTTCAGGAAATGAGTCATTGAATAAATGTGTCACTCCATTGTAAGATCGGATTCGGTCGCCGTAACCTCGCATCATTAACACTGTAATCCGTTCACTTTCAGTTAACTCCATAGTAAAGTTGTTCAGAAAATAGAAGTTAATCTGGTCAGTACTGATAAGGATACGGACAATTGTTAACCTCTGAAGACTTGATGGGGGCCAAACCTTGACAAGACTGGACTGGTCTGAGGACTTTGTTTCTACTAATCAGATTATCTTTTGGGAATTCCCAATAGTCGTCACAGTACAATTCCATTTGATTTTCCTTGTAGTTTATTGCCCAGCGTTTTTGATAGGGATGATATAGAGACCTCTAGTTTGTGCTGTTGGTTTTCTTTTATCAATATCTACAAAATGAGGGGTCACACACTAGGGGTTTACATTTAAAAATATTGAGTAGCCCCCAAAATTCCGATTTTGAGTTGGGGGGCAACGTTGCCCTATGCATGGGGACAACCCCCGGGTTTGGATTTTCTGTCAAAGCTCGGTGGAGAGTTAAGGAGTGTCTCCAGACTTTTAACTAACCCTGTATAGAGTGGACACGTAAATTACACTTTGAAACTTCGTAACAATAACTGCGTAGATAGATTGCCGCTAACTGATGGGCCTCAGGTAGGGACAGCTCCATTCCCCTTTGTTGTTGGCTTCCGTTGTCCGTTAGTCAGTATGTGGTGGGGGTTTACTATTTTTACTAAAGCCTGTCACAAATTCTTCGAACTCCTTTCACTTCCAAACCGTGCAAAGCGGATTTAAATCGAACAACTATTTACAAGAAATTTAGTGTATCTTTTTCTAAAGACTTCAATTTATTCAAATAATCTTCATTAAGTGGAATACGTTTAACAAAATACTGTCAGCAACGAAAGTATTAACCGGGAACGTTTTTAAAGGATGACGAGAGCACATTGTTTTGAATCGGTTCGATTTTTAGAAGAAATGTTGATTGAAATGTTTGTTTTGGACAATTTATTGAGCAGCAGATTTTTACACACTGTTTTTGACAGATGCAGAGCCAACAGAAGTTTAGACCGGGCCTAAATCACTCAATAATTACAAAATCTGCCATTTTTATTGAGTCCCAATTTTCAAGATGATTGATACCAAACTATCAGGTCTGCCGGACTATTGAGTGCCGGATTATCGAGGTCTTACTGATCCATCCTTACTTTTTGTCAGTTTTAAAATGTGAAATCAAAATCATTTAAAAAAAAACTCCAAATTCCAAAATAGTTTCCAGCAAACATAGTTTTAAAAAGTTAACCATTTAGAAGTTCTTTTAATTGATCAAAACTTTGTCATTTAAATGGCTGTAACTCATAAAAGATAGATTTCAGATATTATCGATTAAAGCAAAATCTTATACAATATTAGTATATTATAGCAACTTATGCCTCTGACAAAATATAAAAATGTGTTTGAACGTCTGAAGAAAATGTATAACATTTTGATTTGTAGACACAAACTACTGCAGGGATTATGAAGAATAGGTTGTCAATGAAGATGTTGATTAAAATCGTAAAAAAAGAAAGTTTAGGAATTTAAAATAACATTTGACATAAATTCTTCAATTTTCTAAAGCATTGAACTTTAAACCTATTTTTAAGTGACACATGTTGAAATATTTTTGCTTGGTGTTTATACTTTATGGCAATTAAATTACAAAGACAAGAGAATAGCATAATGTCATAATCTACATAAGTAGATCTTGAATTACTAGATTCGAACTTGCCTAACTCTCTGGAAGTTCCAATGGTAGCAAGCTGAATGTGCAATGTACATACAATGTACTCATTCCACCCAAGCAATACTCTGTTATACATGAGAAAAAACTGTGAATATCAGATTAGTGGTTTTTGAGTTGTAAACTGATAGACATTGTATACATAAAATGCATAAAACACATCCGATCTGTCTTAGATGGTTTACCAAAATTAATAAAGTCATGTTGAAGCATTATCTAAAATTCAACATTTTCTATAGTAAATAAATATTTTGTTTGATATTTTCTAATGGTTTAAAATGTAATAAAACAATATTTTTTATAAAAATGATTTCACACTTTCAGATGCAAAGTACAACAATAACTTTAGACCAAGACCTCCGACAGTTCATTTAAATGGTAGAAAATTCCTAGAAGACTTAAAGAAATCAACACAAAAACCTCCATCTATTGTTTCTTCGCCTACAGTTGAAACTGAAAATACCCAAACTTCTGAACCTGATCTTATAACAAATGTTGTAAATAACATCTTGCACAAGGCTTCAACCTTGTCCACTTCTATTTGCGAAGAAGAGCAATTGAATAGTTGGATTCAGAATTTAATTTTTCAAGCAGTACAAATTAAAAACAGTGAAATTAGTTGTACAGGATCAAACAAATCCCAGTCGATAAATGAATGGAGTAAAAATTTACTGTTAGAAATGATAAATTTTGAGAATTCTACAGAAAATATTCCTAAGAACGATGAAGAAATTAACTCTGTACGAAACACAAACATTATAAATATTCCTTCCAATAATGGATTAAATTTAGGAAAGAATACTTCAAAGCAAACAAATGTACAAAATATTTCTTTAAGTGTTGGAGAGTCTATTAAACTGAATAAGAAAAGCAGTGATGAAGATAAAAAAGATTGTGTAGAAAAAAGTGGATCTGTTTCTTGGTTTGATACTAAAGCCAAATCAAGATCCTCACAAACAGCTTTTTTATCTGAAGAAGAAGTAATTAGTAAGTGTATAACAATAATCCCACTAGGTTGGATGTAATTTTAATATGAATATTAAAAAATATATAGTACTATGCCGCTTATGAGATACAGCCGTCAATACCAATCTTGACACCTTTCAACAATTTAGAAGATAAATTTTACTCTTTCCAAAATTTTAACTTGATATCTTTCAGAAATAAAAGTGGAAACGGATTTTGAGCAACAATTTCAAAATATTTGGAAAAACAAGTTACAGAGATAGCAAAATTTTAAAAGATAGTTTTAATATCCTTAAATAAACCCTTTATATGACACTTTATCACTTGCAACAATTTCAAAATATTTGGAAAAATAAGTTACAGAGATAGCAAAATTTAAAAAAACAGTTTTAATATCCTTAAATAAACCCTTTACATGACACTTTATCACTTGCTAGTACACTAAATTAATTATCTGGGTTTTTTATGAATAAAATGTAGCAATTTCTAAATGCATAAAAAAAGTTTTTCACATCTACTGTTGAAACACAGGTTATGTTATATGTACATAGGTTAGCAAACTTTATAACTACTATGTTCAATTTGTATTATTGATATCTTTATTATTTATTTATCCCTTCCTGAGAAATTTAACAATGACAAACAAGTGATAGGCATTCCGATTTTCTTTTTGCAGTATAGAACCCTAAAAAGTAGATTTAAAACACAAAAAACCTCCTAAAAGTATTATTTATTTTGATCTGATATTTTTTCTAGCTAATATTATTATACGGAAGTAAATATGATAGTATTTTCCCATTAAAATCTAATAATTAAATTATGATGTTTGCCTAATATTGTTTTACTCGTATGTTCAGATTTGTTATCTCACAATGGTGACAGTGATTTCCAGATTAACAGGACATCTGATATTGAAGAAACAATAAGACTTAACAAAATAAAGGCTTGCCAAGTATATTTAGATTTTTATAAACACTCTGACATACCTAGAAATATTTTTAGAGAAATATATAAAGTAGCACTCAGTGGCCTGTGCAACTTAAAAACTCTATCTGTAAATTATTCGTACTTAGCTGATGACACTGGCAAAACTGTCATGAGCCTGGGAAGCATTTTCTCAGGCACTTTACGCAACATTGAAATACTTTGTTCAAAGAAAGACTTGCCTTGGAAGCCAAGCAGTCGAGAAGAGCCTGGAGCAATGCATTGTATACCAGATATAGCTTGGAAGAAAGCTTTGCAATATTGTCCAAAGTTAAAGGTTCATCTAGTTTTAGGTAAATAGTTAAATCAAGTAGTATATTATTCATAATTTTAGTGGTAATTAAAATTTAATAAATGGTTGAAGTTGATACCATTAAATAACTACGCCTCAGATATCAAATGTTTATCTCGTGCGACAAACTCAATTTAAATACACAAATAACTATTTCTATTTTAAAAGTTTGCATTTTGTATATATTTTTTAAGATGCATATACAGTATAATATGATCCCAAAGCCATGATAAGTGATCTTAAATTCAATTTTTGATCATCCTAAAGCATATTTACGGATATAACCAAAATTACTTGTATTGCTTTCAAATAAAAAACTTTCTTTATTCTTTTGGATGTAAAAATAAAAGGCTATTTTCTACAAGATACATTTTAAATTAATAATAATAAATAATTTTAAATAAATTGTTGCCCTTTTTGTTTAATTTTTTTCAAATCCTCTACTTATGAAAAACACTCAGAAAGATTTTCCGAAATAGACTTTTCAAAACTATTTGGATTGGTTAAATTTCCTGTTTTGAAAAAGGTTGAATGCAATTCTCATTTCATTCATAATTACAACTAATTGCCAAACACTTATTTATTTGTGGGTAAAGGAACTTTTAAAAAGTTTTTGGGTGGAAAGTGAATTGTTTGGTATGATAGGGATCGCAGTGGAGTTTGAATATCAAACTAATTGCCGCACCTTTCTGTAAACTTTGCTTACATATTTTTTGTATAACTTTGACAATTTAGTTAGAGCACGCAAGAGAATTATCGACCACTGTTTTATTAACAGAGAATTAAGGTTCAGAATAAGTATTTTGTGAATTAATCAACTAGGTACTAAAATAATACGAAGCCAGTTCATTAATTGTTGTTTTAATATATTAAGCAGACATTATATAATACTTTGACTTGCATAGTGATGACTGTCATCTTAGACAAAAGCTATACAGGGCGTATAAAAAAAACCTTTCAGGACTTTGGGATATGATTCCTCATACAAAAAGTAAGAAAAAGTTTCATATAAACATAGGTCCGAAAACACTTCGTTTTCCAGATATAAGCCATTTTGTTTTTTGTACAAAATAATAAATATCTAGAGAACGGTTTGACTGATTGAGTTCAAACTTGGCATGAAGTTTAACCTGACAATGATATACGTCAAGAAAAATAAACGATTAAATCCAATCATGCGTTTAAAAATGGCGGCTGTTTGAAAATTTCAAACCTAAATTGCTCCAAAACAGTACGTTTTAACAAAAAATGTCCAGACACATGTTTTGTAGTGCTTTTGATTCTCTATCGGATGGTGTAACTGTCAAAACAATCGGATGAAGGATAATAGCTAAGTTAAAAGGTAATGACAACAAATTTCTATACAATATTGTAGTATTTACTGTGTTGGTATAGGATGCCGGGTTGAACAAACCAATTAGTACACATAACTTAACTGTTATCTATCCTTCATCCGATTGTTTTGACAGTTACACCATCCGATAGGAAATCAAAAGGGCTAAAAACAGGTGTCTTGACATTTTTTGTTAAAATGTACGGTTTTGGAGTGATTTAGGTTTGAAATTTTCAAACAGCCGCCATTTTGAAACCCATGATTGGATTTAATCGTTTATTTTTCTTGAGGTATATCATTGTCAGGTTAAACTTCATGCCAAGTTTGAACTCAATCAGTCAAACCGTTCTCTAGATATGAATTATTTTGTACAAAAAACAAAATGGCGGATATCTGGAAAACGAAGCGTTTTTGGACCTATGTTTATAGGGACTTTTTTCTTACTTTTTGTATGAGGAATCATATCCCAAAGTCCTGAAAGGTTTTTTTTATACACCCTGTATAATATATCCTTACATAAGCATGAGATATGTATCTCAACTATCAATGTAGCTCAGATTTTTTATGACTAAATTATTGAAAATGTTGAACAATTTACCACTATTAAAATAAAAATAAATTATTACCAAAAAAGTTTCTCTAAAAAGACATAATGCATTTAAATTATTCTCATTAAACTTGTGCTCTTGTAGCAAGATCTAGAAGTTTAAAATTGGTTAGTAAATTAATATCTTGCCGATAACATTTCTTTGAGTTAAGTTTATAATTTTGTATTTTTTCCATGAAGTATCACTGCAGCAATACGATGAGATTAAGTTAATAATTTCCAAATCAATGCCGCTAATATCTTTTCTTATGGACACTGGTTTCCCAGAGTATGAACTTAAAGATGTTCACTATCACTTTGGCTGTACTTTCAAAGTGTTATCAATTTATTTTGCAGAAATTCTAGGTAAGAACATAAATGATTCTTTTAAAAAATAAATAAACTGGGTAAATTCATACATAATGAATAAGTTGAACAGATTAGCTCTAACTTATATTGAAGATATTCTTTGTGTGTGAGAGGTTTCAAAATGTAAATGTTTTAATTCAAACAATACAATAGAGCATCTCTTTTGCTATTTCTTAGTCACCAATGAGCTAAACTTGGTCATTGGCAGATCCAGATCATTGGAGTTTTTTTTTTAAACTCAAGTCAATATTACAAGAAGAAAAGAAAGTAAATTTTAGGGAAAAGAACGTAAAGTTTCAATGTACCAATCCATATGCAGTGCGCCAGTTTACTGTATTTTGCGTGAACGGTAAGTCAGTCTAGTGTACAAAACAAGATAGGCCTACGTGAGGCATTGGTCTGCGGCTGCGCCGTGTCGCCTTCCTCCCCACATCATCCCTCTCCCTGACATTGGCTGATACCTGTCAGTCAGGTTTGCTCTGCTGAGTTATAGATGAAGATTCAGTGATTGTTGAATGTTAACTTGTAGTTTACACTCAGTACTCTCGCACTGGTTACAACATAAAAATGATAAGTACAAATTGCTAGTGAATCGTAAGGTCATTTCAACAGTTTAAAAAAATAGTAAGATAAGAACTAAAACTGGTGAGAGGTAGGTGGTGGGGTTGTTCCATTGGTCATTTGTTTCCAATCCAAACTAACACAAAATTTTATTTGGAACTGTTTACACATTTTGAAAAATGAATGTTAGCTTGTTTGAATAAAATACCAAGGTTTTCATGTCACGTTTATAATAATCATATTAATTTCCTCTAAGATAAAACTTTAGGTGCTCTTGAAATAGTCTAATAAGACATTATCAAGCATTGTATTTCCATATTTACAGACCTCTCCCCCCCTGTCCTAGGAAGTATTCCATACCCCCCACCCCCGGGATGGCAGACGGTCCCTTCCTTGGAAACCGGCTGAATCCGCCCTTGAACTTGGTTTACCAGTTCTAGATTCATTCACACTTACAATCAATAATTTAGTTTGAGTTAATATATGTAATTCAATAGATATACACTAGAAAAGCTTAATTGATTTTTCCGTATTTTCAAAGAAAGTATAGTTGTAACTTTATAGGGTTCCTCAAGAAATACTAAATGAAAAGTCATATTTATGCTATTCAATAGTCATATAAATAGAAAAAGCAGGTTTATTTTAAAGGTTTATGTTAGGGGGGAAAATGTTATTGTTTACAACTAAATTAAAGACCTAATCTGGACTCTTGTAATTACAATCTTCACATATTCAGAAGAATATCTTAATAAAATTTTTTGTGAATGTCTAATTTGCCGGTTTATTCTTGCCAACTAATTCCAGTTCACTAATATACATATAATAAAGTACAATACTTTCTACTTTCCGTTAGTGAACCTCTTTTGTAAAACTTTTTTAAAGCTTTGTAGCCTTTCGAGATATTTATCTCATCCTCAGAAAATCCCTCTATGCATGGTGGTCGTCAAAACGTTAATTACACAGACACAAACACATAACGTACAACACATTTAAAAAAAACACAGTATGTAGATGCGCATCCTACTACTCCCGGATATTGACCGGTTGTCCATTATCAAACAGCATACGAAAAACTACAATATGCCGCAGGCATTCTGAATTGTTATCGCTGCGTCATACAGGGTGTTCGTATCAAAGTTCAGTTAATAATCGGTGTTCATTATTTGAGTTTAATATTTTAAAAGCCTCGTAGATTTCAAAATCTTCTACGGTGTTCATAAATTTGCCTTTACTGCAAATCTTAATTGTTTGAAGTTGCTGCCAACTATGATCTTCAATTAAATTTGGATGCGCATAGTTGGATTTGTTACCCGAAACAGTCTTTTTTTGGCAGGAGTTCTTTAAAACAAACATTGAAAGCTCTTTCCGTTTGGCCTATATAAAACTTGTCACAGCTATTGTTAGTTTATAGACACCTGTTTGGGCTTCTAACTGTTTATGTTTTTGGGGTTGGAGTAGTTTTTTAATGTTATTATTGGTGCGGAAACTTAGCTTTCTCTTTCAGTGGTCTTTTGGATTTATTGATATGTTTTTCGAGCAGCTTATCAATCATAGAGGCTTTGTATCCATTTCTAGTGGCGATATATTTAATTATGTTATGTTCATTCTGGTAATCTTGTGGTTTAAGAGATACGGTGACTAGTCTATGGATCATGCTGTTGTAAGCTGACTTTTTTTAGATAGTGGAAGATGGGAATCAGAGTGTATGGTG
Organism: Philaenus spumarius; assembly: GCA_018207615.1. NCBI lineage: Eukaryota > Metazoa > Arthropoda > Insecta > Hemiptera > Aphrophoridae > Philaenus > Philaenus spumarius. The sequence goes on along the minus strand of JAGFPH010003552.1, from coordinate 50,290 downwards.
ATATCAGTTGTGGTGGTGGGCTTCCTAAAAATATTGAATTTGAAAATTTATTAAAATTTGACAACAAAACCTATGAACGCGCAAGCACATATTTTCACTAGCTTACCTAAAATCCACAAACTTGAAGTTCCAATTAGACCATTAATTCATTTTACAATTGCATCAGGTTTTAACACAGCAAACGAAATTGGCTGATATCTTACGTAAAAACATAGTTCTCGGTAATGATCACACCGTCAAGAGCAGCCACGATTTCGTCACAAAATTAACAAATGTAAAACTCAAACCTAACTATAAGCTATAACTAATAAATTAACAACGCAATAATAACAATACAGAATGCCCGCGGCATATTGTGGTTTTTCGTTTGCTGTTTGATAACGGACAACCAGTCGATATCCGGGAGTTGTATGCACATCTACATACTGTGTTTTTTTAAATGTGTTGTGTGTTTGTGTCTGTGTAATTAACATTTTGTTTGACGACCTCCATGCATTGAGTGATTTTCTGAGAATGAGATAAAAAAGTTTTACAAAGAAATTCACTGACGGAAAATAAAAAGTATTGCACTTTATTATAAATATATTGCGTTTACAGGGATTAATTTTTAATGTTAACGCATATTATTATGTTTGTATATTTAGAATAATGTATTTACACAAATACACATACTTGATTTGAACTTATTAACTTTTGCTACACAAGAAGGAAAAACTGATAGTGGACAAAAATCTGCGCCTGATGCAAATCTTATCTGCTATTCAGTATGTAACTTTTCTTTCTTTTCCAGAGAATGCAGTATTGGTTTTATGGCGAGCTAGCAGTCGTCTTGATACAGTATACTTAAAATTTCTGAAAGAAATGAAGTCACTAATCACTTTTGAGTTGTTTTGTTATGTTTCAACCATAGAAACAGTAGAAAATATGTGTGAAATAATTCTACAGCCTGGGTGTGGTACGTAATTTAAGCACAATAAAGGAGTTTGCAATATGTCCAATAACTTTCTAACTTAAATACAAATATATATATATAATATTATTATGGTTATATTAAAATTCAAAGGTTTTAATTTATACTATAAAACCGTTAAGATTATAATTTAAACTGCATAAGTTTATATTTCAGGTATATTATATTTCAAAATGTCTCTACAAGAAGATCCTTGTTATCCAGAAATTTCAAGGAAATCCATAGCAAATGTAGCAGAAAAATTCAAGCAAAGGTTTATAGAAAAAGGTGTTGAACTTGATCTGGATACATTTAAAAAATAAAATGATTTTCTTGTAAATATATCTCCCTTGTGTTATATATACTGCGTTCCATTCATTTTAATCTTACAAAATTTTTAATTTTTTTCTGTACTATATATTTAACTCTTTCACAACGATTTACTATTAATTTATAGTTAATTTTCGGTGACAATTAATTAAAAGTTTCCGTGGTCTATATTTTTTGAACCAGTGTTCATGAAATCTTATAATAGCTGAGTGTTCTTCCATCTCTAATTTTTCTAGGTCCAGGGCCGGATTTAAAGTTTGGGCACTCCTAGGCTCAAAAATTTGTGCCGCCATCAGAGAGGGCGCGGTCGGTTCGACAACTTTCCTCAAGAAAATAATCTTTTTGATGACAATATATTTACAGGGTGTCGCAAAAAAACCTTAGCGGGCTATATAGCATATGAACTTTTTCGAATTTGCCTTAGTTTAGTCGCAATCCGCCATTTTGTTTTTTTTACAGAAACTCAAGAAATATTGAGTTCAAATTTGGTACAAGCATTTTGAATGTTACGATTTACAAGTGTACCAAACACCAAGAATTTATGTTTATAACTTTCAAGGTCCATTATCAAAGGTAAAACAAAAGTGAACTGTTATGACATTATGATTAAGGGCCTTTGCGCCGAAAACTTTTACGCCAACTGGGTAAAATTAATGTAGACATTTCAGCTTTGCATTTCATTTCTGGTAATATATTTGTATGCAATTCGAAATGTTGGCCTTAGTTTAGAAAGCCAAAATATTATCATACCGCAGTAACAGTAATTATAGACCTATTGCGTTGCTGTCGATATTTTCGAAAATCCTAGAAATTGTTAAGCGAAGATTAGTTAGTTTTTTGGACAAAAATAAATTTTTCAGTGTTAAACAATTTGAATTTAGGGAGAAATTGAATACAAATAATGCACTACTCCAATTTATGAGTAAGGTTTATAATGGTGTAAATGAAGGTAAATGTAGCTCTGGTATTTTTGTAGATGTAATGAAGGCTTTTGACACGGTGGATCACGACATTCTTTTATCTCGTTTATATGAGGCTGGGGTTAGAGGTGTAACATTGCAATGGTTTTGCTCGTACCTAAATGGTAGAATACAACAAACTAAAATAAACGATAGTTACAGCGATATAGGACATGCTCAATATGGTATCCCACAGGGGTCTGTGCTCTCTGGCCCTTTGTTTTTAATATATGTGAATAGCCTATGCAATGGAAAGTTCATGGTTGAACTTGCGCTGATGATTCCGCTTTGTTTTATAAAGCTGATTCCGAAGAACAATTAAAAGTAAAAATGCAGAATGACATATCCGCTTTGCGCTGGTGGTTCACGCAAAATTATATGATCATGAGCCCGAAGACAAAATATATAATTTTCAGTATTGCCAGAAGTTCCTTCTTTGCTGAGCCCTTAAAGTATCACAGTATAAATTGTAACTCAACTAAATGCACGTGTCTTTCTATAGAACAGGTTGATAATATCAAATACTTAGGATTGTTTGTTGATGCAAGGTTGACATGGAAAACACATATAAGTTACTTAAAGAATAAATTGATAAAGTACATTCGCGTTTTTTATATGTTAAAATATAGATCTATGCAATAGGAATATTTTAAAGACTCTTTACTATGCTCTGGTGAGCTCAAAGTTAGAGTACGGTCTATCAGTTTGGGGAGGAGCGTATTATACTACAGTAAAACCCATTATAACTTTACAAAAGTATTTCATACGGATTGTTTCAAACAAGCAGAAAAATGAGCACACATCACCCCTTTTTCAAACTTTGAATATTTTACCATTGAGGAGTTTACATATTTATAAGGTTTTGGAAATTTTCTTTGACAGGAGTGGGAACATGCAACGATAAGCATTGCATAAAATAAAAATATAAATAAATGTTGAATTATACTGTGTTAAAAAAAATGGGGTTCGGTAAAAAGTTCAAAAATTCATAAAAAAAATATGTCTTAAATCAAAAATAAAAACGCTATATGTGGATTATCTAATCACTACTGATATCTCTTCAACACCTCCTTTACCTATTTACCTTAAAAACAAAAATCGTCGCTCATGTATTACTCAAAATCATTTATGTACCTCCTAGGCCTATTGCCTCACTTCTAAAATAAATCATCGCCCACCTTAACTCTCCATAACATCTTTCTCCCAGTCTCAACGTAGAACAATATTATTTTCCTCACCTTACTTCAACTCACCTTACTATAATTCACCTTACCTACATGCACCTTATTTGAATTCACCTTAAAAATCACCTTCACTTGACTTCCATAATCTTAATAATAAAAAAAATAATACTCATGATAATTTACGATAATCCACATATAACCTCACTTATGCTCTGTTTGCATATATTTACTTATAATTACTAATCACTGAAAGATACTTGTTAATTAACTCTATTTTCTTAGGGGTGAGAACCTGGCTAATTAAAGTAGTGGCAAAATGGACATTCGTGGCTATATGAAGAAATTCAAGACATCGTGACAGCAACTATTTTGTTTAATCAAACATAATTGAAAAATGAATATCCACAACAAATAATATCAATGACATAGAACAATTAAACATATAAATCAATTAACTATTTACAAATTATACAAAGTTTTGTGAGCCATAGCTTGCAAATAAATGACGCAATAAGTGAAAAGTTTAAGTTAAGTTACTACTCAATTCTTTATAATTTTCTGAAAATGCAGACTTTAAAATTTTAAACTAATGGCCATTTATTACTTACTGCGTTGTCTATCTCACTGTTTTTTACCTAGGACTTTTTATAATCACACCAATATGAAACACTATCCATTTCACTACGCGCGTTTTTTGTCGAAGCACATTTCACAATTCTTTAGATCGTCTTATCATCGAAGATATAAAAAACTTCTCGTCGTCCAAGATTGTATTAATACTGTCACTGCTCTACTTCACTTTCGTACTATTCTCAATATTGAAACTTTAAGTAAACCATACTTTTGTGGTAAATGCAGCTCCCACAACATACAAGACGTAGAACGCCTTTCACGCCATTTTGACTCTCTTTTCTTCTCGTATGTTCCATAGCGTACCTCTCGCTAGGCTACCTGTTTTTCGGCACGTAGGCAAGTTGTTTCCCTCTCTCTCTTTTCATTGCTTCTATAATCACTGCATACACTATCATATCAAGTTCTTGATACATATTAAACTGTGCTATGTACTGTTATTATATTCTTTTTTATTTATTTATTTATTTATCGAACTGTTTATAATTTCGACTGCCGTTTTATTATTCGCTTATAACGCACTACTTTTTGAAATAAAGTTTCTGTATAATTTTCACTTTTTACACACGCTCATATATTGATATGTTTTTTAAGTCTGCTTTTATATTACTTACTTTTACAGTCTGCTTTTATGTTTTATATTTGTTTATTAAAGAAAAAATGATTCTACTGTAATTATTTTGCGTCATTAAGAAATGTAATTATATGAAAAAATTAAATGATTAATATTATTTATATATTGCGTCATTATTTTTCTTTAGACCAAATCTCTGTTCCATTAGTCACTATAGGAAACAGCTGATTCATATCTCATTTTATTAATTTCTCTGTGACATGGACATAAGTGTTACAGATACCCCCTGTTCATGAAAGAAATTCAAGGAATTTGCTTTCATGAACACCACAAACACCACAGTCCATGTAACAGAGAAAGAAAAGAAAAATTTTCTTCCTTTTTACTTTTTTTTTTTTTTTTAAATTTCAAAGAAATTTGGTCTTTACATTATTTAAAAATTTCAAATTTACAAGTTATACTTAAATTTCAATCATTATTCTTATTCCAAAATACTTCACTCAACAATCAGTTGCCACAAAAAATTCAAAAATCCAAAAAATCAAAAAATCCAAAAATTCAAAAATTCAAAAATCAACTCAAAACAATCAAACACCAAAATCAAATATCACAATCAAACAACATTAAAAATCAGTTACACATAAAAATTAAGTTTCACAATTAAGTATTACAATCAACATTACTGAAAAATCAAATTACACATTATTATTCACTATCAGAATTATCAATCAAATTGTACATCATTGCAATCATTCAAGTATCAGAGTTCTCATTGTTCATCTCACAACATGCCTTCAGGCTCAATATATCCTGCAAATTAACATTATACATCAATTGCAAATCAAAATTCACTCATTAATCAAATTTTACACATTATTAATTATCATGACAACAAATTAAATTCACTTATCTTCATCTTTAACCTGTGGCAACTCTACACTCAATCACTCTTAGTTAACACATTTTAAATCAATCATTCACACCACAAATCAAATTCTTCACAATATTCAAATTTACATTTACATTTACATACATTCATACCAATTCAACACATTACCTATATATCAAATTGTGAATAATATCTTTAAAAATGGCAATAACCCCCTCTCAGACAACGTATAAGGACAACTCCATGAGAGTGCAACTACCTGACAAAAATGGAAAGAAGAAAAAAAAATAAAACATTCAACGGCGTATGTATATGTACATAAAACAAGTTGGTGATGGTGTGCGTCAGCAAACACCATCCTTATAACTATGAAGAAATATCAATGTAAATATAAAATTGAAATTCGAAAAAATATTTACTGTATTTAATTTCCTTTCTTTCATACATATCTCTCCCATCATTCACTCCTTAATTGACCCCCATCAAACTCCCAAACATGTCGTTGAAGGTTATAGCATTGCTATACATTGTCTGTATCCAACGTACAACCCCCTACAACATTTTATTAAAATGAATTTAAAAATAGTGAAAACAAATCTAAAATCTTTAGTTTGCCACTCCCCGTTGAACTTTCATTCTCGCTTCATTCGCACTACAAGTTTTTATACATTTCAAGTTTATATTTTTCAAAAATTATTAAACTAAAGGAACAAAAAACAAAAAACTATATACAAGGAATTGAAACACCAATCAGGTAGGTGACTTTTTTCGTTTTCTTGTAGGCCTCTTAATTACAAGTAGGCCTATCCTACGTTTTATTAATTTTATTATTTTGTCCATCTTATTATTGACTCTTCTAAAAATTTTGCTCCTGTTCATTTTTTGTTTTTTGTTGTCTAGAGACCAACATCTATTCAAAAAAGCTACTTTAAATTCCGAAAAATCTTTCCATTCTACATTGTGAACGTCAAACCAAATTTCTGCTTCCTCTTTAAAATATTTTCTAATCAACACCTTTTTAAACTCCCACTTATCTTGTCTACATTTGTTAAACATTTCTAAAGCATTCAAAAATGTTTTTGGATGCGGTTCTCTTTTCTCATGATAAAAATCTGGTATTATGGTTTCATTTTTTATATCCCCAATCATAACTACAGAATTATTATCTAGCCTACTTTCCATATCACTCTTAAATTCTTCTAAGTTATTATTTACACTCTTAAATTTAGAATTAATTTTGTCAGTAAAGTCGATTTCCAAATCTTTTGTTTTTTGTTTCACCTGTTCTACTTCTATATCCACTAATGTAAATTTATCATCCATTTTCCGTTCTATTTTAATTAAATTACCCTCAACTTTGCTTTCAATTTCAAAACATTTATTTTCCACTACCTCTACTTTACTAGTCACACTCTGGTTCACTTCTGTTAACTTATTTTCAAAAGATTTGGAAATGTCATTCACTTTACTATCTATTGACTCTATTTTTACATCTAGGCTTTTAGAAATTTCATTAAATCTTAAGTCATTTTCTACTTTTAAGTCTTGCATCTCTATTTTGAGATTGTCTAATTTAGAGTTTAGATTGTCATTATTTGCTTTGATCTCTACACTTAAATTTTCAATGTTTGCTTTATTTTCTATACTTAAATTCTCAACTTTGCTGTTTAGGTTATTGTTAAAACTTTCAAACTTTGAATTCAAGAACTGCATTATTACATCAAACTTATCTCCCATACTTTTGTCATCTGACCTAACCTCTTTTAAACTTTCACTAGGCCTATCCTTAATTGTCTCTTTCATTTCTAATTCCTCCACTCTACCTTGTGCACTCTCATTTACGGACTGATCCAATTCTAAACCTGAATCATTCAGGCCTAACTCTTCTACCTTGTTTGCCATATTTTAAAATTTATTTCAACAATTTGAAATTAAGTTGTCTGCCACAACGCCTCAAAAATCTCCAAAATTGCCACGACATCCATCTCGCCTTCGTTTAATAGCCCCCGAGTTGAGCGCCATTATGCAACGATATGCGTTACAAAAAATAAAAATAAGGCTCTTTGTTTTTTTAGCCCCACGTTGGGAAAGCCATTTATGCAACGATAAGCATTGCATAAAATAAAAATATAAATAAATGTTGA
>JAGFPH010003552.1:21187-34685 GCA_018207615.1 Philaenus spumarius | reverse complement strand
GAGTGGTATTTGGCTTTTATATATCTTAAATAATTAGCCCAATAATTGGTGTTTTAGTTCATTGTATGCCTAACCTAAAATTATATTCAGTTTTTGATCAAAATCAGCTGTTGATCAAAATCAGCTGTTTTAAGCTTTTCATACGAACAGCTGTTTTTTGTGCCCCTGATAAAATCAAAAGAAATCTTTCTTCTTCTTCCTTAAGATTGACCTTCCATAAGATTAACATTGAAACTTTGAGGGCCACTGGGGCGTAGCCCTAATGTCCTAGGACTTCGGTAAATGGCCTAAAACCTTCCCAGGGTTAACCTGTGTTACTATGCAAAATTTCAAAGCAATCGGACAGACGGTTTGGTAACGCATAAAGGACAAACATACATTGAATTTTATATATATAGATATATCAATTTAATTTCTACTTTTAATTATTGTAAATGCATTTACTTATTAATTATACATCAATTAATTACTACTCTTAATTATAAATGCAATTACTTATTAATTGTATATCAATTTAATGACTACATTTAATTATTATAAATGTAATTACGTATTAATTATATATGAATTTAATATCAATTTAATTAAGTACTAACTATTTAATATACATATTATAACTTAACAGTTGCTGTAGACGTTGTTTGTGGTTTTCAAGGAGAAATGTCCTCCTTTGAATTTGGTAGGTACAGTCGTTAAATCTATATTCGCAATATCATCATCTCCGATTCTCCGTCCGGCTAAAAGATGGACGCAGGGGATGTCTTGACTCCAACATTGTGTGAAAAAAAGGAAGGCTACTGTGGAGTTCAATAGCTCAGAACAACATAACCCAACATCAACAAGGGCTCCAGGATTAAAATAGACGGTCACAATATAAAGAAATTGTTTAATTGTTTTGAGCAGCACCCCACTTTCCCTTTAACTCCAAAACTCATATCCATCAGTGCAGGGCTTGTTGGAGATAATAGATTGTTGGCTCTGAACTCCTTCCAATGTATACGTCCTGAAGCCAGGAAAATGAAGAACATGCAATTTACCTTTTACCACCCGCCAAGTGTGATCGAGTCATTCACAACTAACTGCCCGTATTCTTTTTTTACACGCCATGTACGGTTATGATAATATGACGTCAGCTCTATATAACCACAGGGGCAAAATAAAGTGTGTGAAAACGGCGAATAAGAACCCAGACCTTGGACCTCCCATCAACATATTTAAAAACCCTCAGGCTGATCTAGAGGCAGTGGAGGAAAAAATGTCTCCTTGCTCTCTATAGCTTCAGCAAACAAATGAGCTCCTTAAGGGGCTCCGGAGCGCCCTATCTCGGCAATGTTAAAAATACAATATTTAAGGCACATTTTCTCAACAACTACTGGATCAAAATTAGTAAAATTTTATCAGTGTATTAGTACTACTTAAATACAAAATTTAACGTGAGGGTTTTGCAATACAAGCATTTGAATACATTTGGTCATTATTTTTATAAAATAATAGAATTTTGACTAGTTTTTGCCGTATTTCTCAGTCATAACTTAGAAATGAGCACTTATATTACAAAATGCTCTCGTTAAAACCTGTAGTATACTCCATTAAACAACCCCTGAAAATTTCAGATGAATATGTTGGATAGATTTTGATAAAATGTTCCTTTTGTGAATAAAATATATGTTTTCCGGAAAACACGTTTAAAGTTTTACTTACATATTTAATACATAACCAGCTCCATATGCAGGGCTGTCATCATCTGATCATCATCTGATTATCATCAAAGACTGTATAATCGGGTTTGGCACTACAGAAAAAGCTAAATATCCCTACCAAAATGAAAATCCCCACCATAGGTGGCAATTTGAATTATTTTCAAATTGGATAATTCATATCAAATTATTAAGAATATGATACAAAATTTGTCTTATCCTCATGTGACATGCGAACAAAAAAACGTATTTTTACCCACTTAGAGTTGAGATAGGGCCTATAATAATAAATTTAGTCTTGTTTTAAAGCTAAATAAAAGGGCAATAATAAGCAATAAAAAACAAAAAAATGAAAAAAATGAAATTTTAGGTGCTCCGGAGTTCCTTAAACAAATTGCGACATAGACTATGCAACATAGCCATTCTTGCCTCAACAGATGCTGCAGCACGACAGTACTCACTGAGATCTACCTCCAAGTTCAGGCGTGGCTGGGATTCGTAAAAGATTCTTCACAGTTGGGGTGGATGAAGAACAGTTATGGTCTTCAGCACATCACCACCCTCGAGCCACCTGCACTTGACAAACTACTGCAGCTCATTTCATGCAAATGCAAGATATACTGAAAAGGACATTGTGGATGTAAGAAAACTGGCCTATATTGCTCCTGATTTTCCAAAACTGTGAATGAAATTGCGGCAATATGGGAAAATATTTCACTGTTGATAACCAGGGTTTGGACAAAGTTTATGATACACCTCAAACCAACACTTTTCGAAAGATCAAGGTAATTTTCATCGCTGCATACATTTGAAATCTCTAAATCTCTAGTACCATACTTATTAATTGAATTACATTCTCATGGAGCTTCCCTAACACTATCCTCTTTCCTTTCATTTTTTAGATGAAGAGCCTACCCCTGGACCAACAGCCCAAGCAGTGGTTGCAGATGAAAGAGGTGCATACAATATTGAATTCACTGTATTAATACTAAAAAAAAATGCAGCAATTAATTCTATAGTATCATTGCTAATAATGTTGTGTTTCCCTTTTATATTTCTGAAGAGTAACATACCTTCAACCGCTAAACGCTGTAGACTGTAACTGTCCATCTCTTTTTATTTACCTTCCTATATTAATGATGATAATTGATATTAAAATTTATAGTAAATAGTTTTTTCAAACCTTTGTATACAAGTATTTTGTGTCTGAATAAACAAACATACTTTGGACAAAATATTTTATGTAATTAATTATATTAATTTAATTAATTAGTAATTAAATTGATGTATAGTCAATAATTAAAATTACTTGTAGGCCTATTTTTAATTATAAAGCCCAAATAAATAGTTTTTAATAAGTACAGAGTGATAATATAGGTCTCTACTGAGTTTTGGGTGAAGGACTCATGACTTAGCGGTTTCTATGATATAAAATTTCAACGCGCTCTAGGGCGTCACGATTTGGCCAAAATAAGTGATTAAGGTGTGCAATTTGTAGTGGATTTAATTTAGTTCTAGCAGAATGCAAGCTTTTTTGTAATTGCAAGCACAGTTTTTGAGTTACAAGCAAAAAACTAATAAAACACTGGGTTTTCCACAAAGTAGGAAATTTTGGCCCTTTTTCAGCGCGCTCTAGTGGCCAAACCGTTCAACCAAAAAGTACATTTGAGGATGCTTTTTGTAGGAAATTTAATATATGTACTTTAATTTTCTATAGAATAGCCTATCTCAAAAATTGGGTAGTTTGATGACTTTTGGCAAAAAACTTTTAAAAAGTAAAAATTTATGAGGTTTTTACGATTTTCATTGTGAAGCCATATCCATGGGAAGTAGCAAAGTTGAAATTCGGATTCAGCACCCCAAAAAACATATAGAACGAGTGAGAAAAAATTTACTGGAAAAAAACACCATTTGACTGGACTTCTGGTTCTTCTCAATTCATGTATCAAGATGACAAAATTTCGTATGCACAAAAGCCTAAAAAGGGGGGTACTGTGCTTATTTCATCTACGCATCATATGGGAGAAGTAAATGCTGAAAATAAAAAACCAGATATATGTAATCGAACTTTAAAATGTTACAAAAGATGGTGTTGGTGTTTTAAACAAACTTTGCCATGATAAAACCACAAAGAGGAAGAGCAGAAGGTGGTCTATGCTATATTTCTATGGAATTCTTGACATAACAGCTGCAAACGCATCTGTGATTTAAAAATGGAACGCTAACTGCGACCACTTCTCCCGTCATGCTCGCTCTGATTTCATAAAAAATCTTGCATTTGGACTAACAAAACCACTGATGACTGCAAGATTGACCAACCAACCCATTTCAAGAGAGCTTCGCTATTGGTGTCATTTTGGGTAAGGAAGAGCCAGAAAAGACTGGATCAACATCTACAGATAAAAAATGTACGAAAAGGAAAAGATGCAAATTTTGTGATCCTTCAAAGGATGGGAAAGGAAATCTATTTTGTGCAACATGCTACACAGTTATTTATGTTGAAAACACAAAGTAGCTAATATTTTGAGCGTAAGGGTCAAAGTCACAAAATGTGACAATTTCAAAGAAAAAAAAAATTAAAATTAAGTATTTGATTTTATATAAATATATAGCATATTAGGTAAAGAACATGTTCAGGAACCTTATCTCATATGTAGCTGAGCTGAATTTTATGAATTTCTATTTTTTATGGACTTTTAGTGTACCAAATCATCAATAGACACAAATCGGTCACGCTTGCTAAATCGGCAAAATATTACTTTGAGATTAGCTTAAAAATATAAGAAATAATATCTATCTATCTATATCTATCTAATAATATCAATAACATTCAGTTAATAATTCTGTATAGAAATTATACAATCATATTTTGAATCAAACATTTTTACTGCCGATTTCGTATGTGTGACCGATTTGTGTGGCCGTGACCGGATGGTAGAGATCGTGACGGAATGGTAGCGATCATAACCGCGCGGTAGCGATGAAGGCCGTTTTGATAATGATTTAAATTTGTGGTTACAAAATGCTGGAAGACAAGTGAAATAGTCATTTTGATAACTGGTTGGGGTAAGCAGCTTTTAATGTCGAAATAAACAAAGCAAAGGAAAAATCATAACAAAGTACCGATTAGCTATAATAATGTAATATTAAAAACAAAACAAAGTAACTTCTTGAATTAATATGTATAACAGCACAATCTTTAATAACAAAATCTTTAATAATTCCAGATAAAACATAAACAAAGGATATAATTACCAAAAGTATTAAATAAACAAAACGGTCACGTAATACCATGGCGGTCAGGCTACCGATTTGCACTTGACCGTTTTGTAATTTTTAAGTAAAACTCGGTGAATTAGCATTAATAGGTAACATAGGATTGACCGTTTTGTCATGCAATTAAGGTACTATTATTAGTTACTTTATATTTAAGTAATTTTTCGAAGAATTTAACAAATTGAAACTATTTCAACTAAGCCAGCAGTTAAACATCACTAATAAAACTTCCAACAGACTACTGTTCGCGCCAATTCTATTGCGATCGATAATGTAAAGGCAGCGTTTAACGTTAAGCGGTCTTTGTTTTAGGGACAAGTGAACAAAAACATAGTTTTATCTTGTCCTCTGCTCAAATATTGGTTATAAATTAATCATCACATAACCTAAACGTTTATTCTAGGCCTATGCCGCTTTTGCCGCGATTATCGATCTCCTTGTTTGTTTATTTGTTATTCAACATTTAAGATAGCTGGTCAAGGACAGTGACCGATTTGTATTTCTCAGAAAGGAAACATATTTTAGTCACTAAAAATAGTAACTTTTTATCATGCAACTTGTTTAGTGAGAAGGAAAAAAGTGTTTCAGAAATATAAAAATGAATTTTTGTCATAAAATATTTTTTTATAAAGGGACTAAAATTGTCCTATTTTGTGATTTTGACCCGTAAATTTACTATACGGCCCTCCGCTATTATTTTTGCAGATGACGACCTTGCTTAACATTCTATACTGTTAAATGTTGAATGCAGGTAAACATTCTGTGTGACTCAAGACTATAAGTTAGAACTTCAGGCTATTTTTTCCCCCCTTTCTTAGAAGAAATATTGATAACAGGCGTAGCGTCTAATAGCTGTAATACCAATAAATAAGCAACATTATGAAAAACTAAAAACGACAGTTTAAAGATGAAACTTATATCATTTAAAGATGTGCACAAAAACATAAATCGTATGTGTATGTTGCTGTTGAGGCAGATAAAATAAATTAAACATAATTTTGGGTTAGGCCTAGACTCATGAAACAACTTCTTCAATGTATTTACATTCATTACCATAGCAACCAATTGAATAAAATAACAGACAAAACAGTTGATTTGGATGCCCAGCTTTTAGTACAGAATAATATTTTTAAGTTAGGCCTATACTGAACCAACACATGTTTTAACACACACAAACCAATAAAAACTTGCGTTAAGGAATTGAAAAATAAGGAAAAACTATATTACATCCAAATTAAAAATAAATAATACATATATATAGTAGGCCTATTTATTGATAATATATGATAATTGATAGTGAGTCACTTTTTGGTTAGGTTTTTGATTAAGTGTACACAGCAACCAAGGAATACTACAGACTGGCAAAGCCCATGCACAATGCATTACGGGAGTTGAAGTCGACCACGCCCACTCATAGGTGAAAACACTGAATTCTCTGTCCGCGACCGGTACACGTTTTAATTTGCCGCGTTTCATTAACGCTGTTTGAATAGGCTACACACTTAGTGTTGAGATAAAATTCTGAAATTTTAAAATATTGCTTAAAACACTATGACCGTGCTGACGGTATCAAACAAAAATAAAAAAATATATTTTATGTAGGCCTACGGTAGCGGGAAAAAATATAAAACAAAGAAAGTCAACGTTGTATTTAGACATAGGGCCTATGACATGAACTTTAGGCATAGCGAGAAAGTTTTGTATTTTTTGAGCAGGTGATTTGTCAAAGCATAAAAGTTGTTGGAAATCAACCAAAAAAGAAAAATTATTCTTTGCATTTCTTTGTAAAATGCTTAGTTTAGCCTGTAGGCTGTAGTATAGTGACGAGTTGGTTTGGTTGTTTTGTGAACCGGCGAGCTGACAACACCATCGCTAATCTACTGTATCTACAAGTCTTATCATTAATTTATAGCGCTATTGATTGTTCTATCACTATATTGTACCATACATTCATGGTCCGAGTAATTATAATTTAATAAAAAATGTTAACATATTAAAATTGTATAATAAGAACAATAACAATGAGGAAACTGAATGAGATATACGGTTTTGAAAGAAAAAAACATTTTATTCAAAATTATAACCATAAAACAATCCTTGTCCTAGAGAATCAAAAATAAAACCACAATATCCATCTTAAATCGCAATGTTGCTAACTTTATTCACAAAAATATTCGCTAAATAGACAAAATTGGGAATTTAGAAGAAATCAAAGAATATTGAAAATATAATTTCAATCAAACTAATAATTACTAATCATACTAATTATTTACTGAAATAATATAAAAACTATTCTGCAAACCTATAAAAACCTTTTTTCCTTGATTTGTTCACTTAAAAACCCACAATCTGCATCTTAAATCACAACGTTGCTAACTGTATTTAGCGGAGTCAGACGTTTTCATCCCCACCACTCATAGGTGAGTCGGCTTCAAGCATTGTGCGACATTGCCAGTCTATAGTATTCCTTGGTCGCTGAGTGTACACCTGAGCCTTACTGGTTTTTTTAACCCTTATTATAACTGTTGTTATAAAATATACGAAATAATTTGATTTGAACAGTTAACATTATTTACCATTTTAGTTTTGAGGTTATTATTAATCCTACACCTTTATTATAAATAAAACATAACATAATGTTTTTAAAAGATTCCATCGGGGGTTGGCGTGCGGAGCACACAGGGGTCTCCCCTAGTAAATAGTATTTCGAGGTAAGCCTCTAAACAATTTTAATACAGAATCATAAATTATAGCCTACTTACAAACAACAGTAGCAAATCCATGTTTATAAACTATATTTAACATGAAATGTATACATTTGCATGGTTTAAAACACAATGCCATAACA
Source organism: Philaenus spumarius (assembly GCA_018207615.1). Taxonomy (NCBI): domain Eukaryota; kingdom Metazoa; phylum Arthropoda; class Insecta; order Hemiptera; family Aphrophoridae; genus Philaenus; species Philaenus spumarius. Next base: position 26,864 of record JAGFPH010003552.1, on the reverse strand, counting down.
ATAGAATGTTTTGATTTTTTTTAAACTGACAAAATAAATAATAACCTAGGTTATCACTAATATTTATGAAAAATACTTCATCATAACCTCAAACGGTGCACGGTGCACATGTACATTACAATCCAAATAGAAGTGGAGGACAGAGTCCAGTAGGACAGTAGAGAAGTGTGTAATGTAATGTGTAATCTTTTTTTTTTCTCGTTGTCTACACTATTTGTAGACATACGGGCTTGGATAAACACCATGAAAGAAAACCCTTAACTCACAATAGCTTTGTCTAATCTTTGATTTGACGAAATAAATTCATAGAAAATCAAAATGACATAAATTTTCCAAAAAGTTCGAACTTAACTTTTAATTTTTAAATGTATAGAATACTTTTATAAATTTAAACCTACTGACTACTGAACGGTTAATGTAATGAAGTGTAGATTCATAATATAATATTATATCTATAAACTGAGTTATATAATACCTAGTTGTACATATAAATGTATAATAGCAAATACATTAATTTTTAAGTCTTTGAATTGTAAAACACAGTAGACGTAGATATTAAACCTTTCAGCAGTTAGTATAGTAGCATACACATACAATAACATTATAAGAACATACAGTAATACGTTTTAGAGTAATTGTGCACCATTACCACAGCAATTAATTAAGCTGAACTCCAGTTCTATTCAAGCAAAGTGTGTTTAACTGCTGCATTTTAATAGTTGTAATATGCAGTATGAGCCATTATATTAAATAATACTTAGTTTGTAAAATTGTTTAATCTTTCTATAATATCTGTTCCTACTGCGTATGCGTCAGGAACAAGGTTACCGCTACCCCCACCCTACCCCTATCCAGGTGTCTCTGTCCGAGTATATAACAATCTATTTGCATTTGCTTCACCGAATTACAAAAATTCTGATTTATTAAGTAAAGTACAGTACAAACTTAAGTAAAATTTAACCTAATTAGACAAAACTACACTTATGTAACTATCCCGTAATTTACACAATTCAGGTCAACAAAATATAATTAAAATCAAACCTAGAGGAAATAGTCTTCATTCACAAATTACAAGATTTTGTTTCATTATTTGCAACTTCATGGTATCAGAATTATGTTCAATAACCGTGCCACTTTCACAACAACTTAACTAATTAGATAATGCATTTACATGCATATGTATAAATTAATCCCTCTAATATGAAACATAGATTTTGTCTTTGCAATTTCGAAAATCTCATGAAATTCTGAGCACATTGGCAACACTGTACACTGTCTGATTGGAATGACCTTGACCCCTGAGTCTTATTGACCAAACATTGAACTTAATTTTTTGTCTAGCCAGTAGTCAACATAAACATTGGCGATTTTCTCACGCAATGCGCATGTGCACGGAGTAATCTATATAATTTACAAATCATTTCAATTTTCTACTTTTCTGCCTGAATTCTAAATGTTTAAAATTAGTTGTCCTGTATTCCAAATATTAATTTGGGTATCCTAAATTTGTATAAATTAATAATTACATTCTCTTCTAGACTCTAGACAGTCTAAACTGCTCTACCCAGTTAAAACATGATGTGAAAGTTCATAATAGTATAAGTACGGTATCTTAAAACTTGTTCCAGTTTGATTTATTTTTACTTCCTTTCACTCACTGTCATTCGGTCGTCTTGATTTAAGTACGGTAAATACATTTCCTTGTAGTGTTTACATAAGGGCAAAATATTCATCACGTAGAAATTGTTATCACTGAAATTGTGGTTGTGTAAGTTAATCCTGGTTATTTGTGATTACGAATTGGTAATAATGAAACTGCTTCAGACTTTCGTTTCTGTGTTTGTCTTTACTTCGACACTTGTTGCTAGTAGAGATATTGATAAACCGCCTGTGAATGTGAAGAATACTTTGGTATTAGTGGGTATGTAAAATCCAAATTAACAGCAATTGCTTTAACTTGTTAGCAACCTCTGATAATGATTTGTTGAAGTCTCCAGTTGTATTTAATACTATGTATTTATGAGTGAAAGGTGGGGGAGGGGGGAGGAGGATTGAAAGAAAGCATGAATTTAAATTATAAAAATAAACATGGTTTAGTAAAAATTTAATCTTTCATTATTAAAAATTTATAATTCTTACTAGAATATTAGGTTTGTCTTGTTTTAATTGTCAAGAATTAAAAGGAAACAGACAATATCAAAATATTCAAATAGAGAAGCAATTTTAGGAAATAATATGTAATTTAAAGTAGTTGTAAGTAATAGTGAGCTCCTCTAATAGAAAAAATACAGTATTTATTAGAAAAGATTACTTTTATTAGAATGTTCAATAGTTTTGCAAGTATTTTATTAATTTAATAAACAATTAATTAATAATGATTAATACAAGTTGCAATATTGCTTACATAAGTAGTTACATTCATTTTTATTTATGTATTACACCACACCACCAGTATTTAAATAGTTTTTACCAAATACTTTGTAAACAATTTTTTTCATTTAAACTGCTATACCCTATTTGAGAGAATCTGAATAGGATATTCATTTCCTTTGTTTTCTTATCTTCATGTTGTTTTCAACTTCTGGTCTATTTTTGATAGAGTGACCAGATGCTTCTGATGTTCATGGACAGTAGGCCTACCCTAATTATTTTATACTGAACATCCCCAGCCATGAAAAGGATCCAGGAAGAGCGCCTGGGCGACAGACAAAAGGAAAAAATGTAAAAAGTATTTGGTTATTCAGGAAAATGACATTTAAATTAAAGGCCTAACTAAATTTTTTATCCACAAATAAAATAACATATTTGTTAAATTTTCTTATGACAAAACAAATATGTTTTGAGGTCTTGTAGGCCTAGATATGAAGTAAAATAAAAATTTGCTTCATTCTAAAACAAACCTAATTTTACACAAAAACTTTATGAACAATATTTCCATTAGTTCTTGTGTTTACCTGCTTGAAACGAATCTGTAAAAAAAAGTATTGTATAAAATGTTTTATTTTTAGAAAAAAAACCTTTTCAGTTAACCTAGGCTATCCTAATTATTTAATTTTGGAATAAAAAATATTTTGCAATTATTATAAAAACACTGAATTTTAACATAAAATTACAGATAACTGTATTTCATAATTTCATGTAGCCTAGTGTAATTATTGCCCAGCTTAAATTATGTTTGAATATTTTATCAGAATAGTTAACAGTAACACTCCAAGTATTTCTTTATTTTAAATTGAAAAATATTTTGAATACTTTATACTTTTTAACTAGAATAAATTAATAGTTTTTTTCTTTCTAATCAATTATCTCTAGTATCAACCTAAGAATTTGCAGGCCATATGTTTATTAATATTACTGAGTAAAGGATCATGGATTTTATTTTTTTATTTTAGCTGATGATGCTGGATTTGAAATGGGATCATATAGGAACCGTATAGTACAAACACCAAACTTGGACGCCCTAGCAAAAAAAAGTCTAATTTTCAACAATGCATATACTTCAGTCAGTAGCTGTTCTCCAAGGTACTACAATAATTTAGATATAATAAAAATATTTAAAATTTGTTTTATATGGTTTTAATATGGACGAATAAGTTACATATGGATTTGTAATAATAACGTTTTAAAATCATTTGAATTTGCATTGATGGCAGTTGATGGTAGGGGAGAGTGTAGTACCTTTGGACAGTTGTACCTCTGGACAGTTGTAATTGTTGTTAAATTTGAGGGTATTTCAGTTTTTTCTTTCTACCCTTGTAAAGCAGCAGCACTGACAACCATTCAGATGGAGGGAAATTGTTCCATTTTGACAATATCTGCTGTTATTTGAAAAAATTCTTTTACACCATAAAAAGTCATTTTTTTTGTTATTATTTCTTAAATTTTAGTACTTTTGTTTTATTTAGTAATTATAACTATAATGAACCATTATAATCTAAAAAATGTGCTCTTTTTAGCAATATAATCGTTTCGCTTAGTTCTTAAACTAAAAGTTTGTTTAGGACGTTTTTATTTGACGAGTGCTGTTGTTGTACCTTCGGACAATGTTCTGAAAGGCAAATTTCACTCTTGTCATTTAGTGTTGATTTTAGTTTACTTCACATTAATTATTACAAGGTGTTTATGATTAGCTTAATTGAGGTCATTGCAAAAATTGCTTTCTTATTCCTCTTTGTTTTATTATCAATAATAAAGTCATTGTAAAGCCCTGCACACACCGGAGCGATACTTTATCGCTGGAGCGACGCGATATAATTCCTAGAAATTTATCTGCGATACTTGGGCGATAATATCGCAGCGGAAACAGGTGCTTCCACACCAGAGCGGGAAAAGAGACGCGCGGGAAAGCCAGTACACCTCAGGGGAGCGTAGGGTGCGGTGGTCGTGTGACTCTCTAGACGTAAAAGTGTTGTGTTATAGTTAGTGTTTGTATACTGTACTGTGTGTTTACTTACCATGACATCGTCTGATGAAGAAGAAGCGTTGCTGTTACTAGCCGTACTAGAAGACGAAAGAGCAAGGAAAATGTGGGTACACGACATAAATAAAGAACGGCTGCAATTTGGCGAGTACCATATGCTCATGCCCCAGTTAAGAAAAGATGAAAAAAGAATGTTTTGACGATTTGCTGAGTTTGATTGCTGACATCATTGAAAAGGAAAGTACCAAAGAGTTGACTTGGGAATTGAAATACAAGGGCAGACGTTCCCACGGTAGACGGCGTCACTACTTTCTATAGCTCAAGCTGCTTCCTCCTCACTGTACCAAACAACCTTACCAACACTTACCACGTGGTGGTACTAAACAATAAAATGGCTAAAATTATATGCACACGAAACATAATTACGTAGGCTTGGTTCATTAAATATTATGCAGTACCTATCCTGGAAGAAAGGTTTGGTCCTAGCTAGCAAAGTGCTTCTTGGGACCAGCAAAACTTTTCATACTTACCAGAAGTATTCAGTGTCTTTCCGATGTTCTCCCAGATCTTGTCTTTCTTCCGTATGTTCTTATAATCCTTGTGATTTAAATCATAGAGCACCGGGTATGCATAAACAACTTCAAGTAAGTGTTCGGTGATACACGACATGTTGTTGTTACACGTGCACAGGACAGACAAAACTGAGTAGTTCAATGGTTTGGCCGCGTGGTATCGCTGCGATAAAGCGCTGCGAACAGTGCATGCAGCGTTACTGCGATAATATCGCTACAGTATCGCATTCGTCTCGGTATCGCGTATTGCAGTTCGCTCTGGTGTGTGCGGCTCCATAAGCCACCATGGTATCGCACGGACCACTGGTATCGCAAGAGAATTTCCAAGAAAAAGTATCGCGCCCGCTCTGGTATCGCACGGAGTATCGCTCTGGTGTGTGCAGGGCTTAAATGTGTTAATTTATTCATTGAAGACCCTATGTCCAAAGGTATAACATGGGTGTCCAAAGGTACATGAGCATATTGTACCTTTGTACACAGTGCATTGGTTTTTGTTTAATTCAATATCTAGAAATTTTTAAGTACACAGTTTTAAAAAAAAATTATCACATCCAGTGAAAATTAGTAAACAATATACTTTAATCAGAATTAAAATATTGATCAAAACATGCGAGATAAAAATTATTTTCTTAAAATTGTCCATAGGTACAACACTCTCCCCTATTTGGAATTTTGACAAACCTTT
>JAGFPH010003552.1:0-10486 GCA_018207615.1 Philaenus spumarius | reverse complement strand
TGAAGAGCTTAACACATTATTCACTAGGATTAAAGCAATTCTGAATTAATGACCATTTGCTGCATTGTCTTCTGACTCCAGCAAGCTCGATATGCTAACTCGGGGTTACTTTCTAACTGAGGAATCATTAGTGAGTTTGAAGAGCTTAACACATTATTCACTAGGATTAAAGCAATTCTGAATTAATGACCATTTGCTGCATTGTCTTCTGACTCCAGCAAGCTTGATATGCTAACACCGGGTTACTTTCTAATTGAGGAATCATTAGTGAGTTTGAAGAGCTTAACACATTATTCACTAGGATTAAAGCAATTCTAAATTAATGACCATTTGCTGCATTGTCTTCTGACTCCAGCAAGCTCGATATGCTAACACCGGGTTACTTTTTAATTGAGGAATCATTAGTGAGTTTGAAGAGCTTAACACATTATTCACTATGATTAAAGCAATTCTGAATTAATGACCATTTGCTGCATTATCTTCTGACTCCAGCAAGCTTGATATGCTAACACCGGGTTACTTTCAAATTGAGGAATCATTAGTGAATTTGAAGAGCTTAACACATTTTTCACTATGATTAAAGCAATTCTGAATTAATGACCATTTGCTGCATTGTCTTCTGACTCCAGCAAGCTTGACATGCTAACACCGGGTTACTTTCTAACTGAGGAATCATTAGTGTGTTTGAAGAGCTTAACACATTATTCACTAGGATTAAAGGAATTCTGAATTAATGATGTGGCAGGTACCCTCCACCTTGTATAAATAATAATAATTAATAATATTCAATAATAATGTTTAAATGTAATAAGCGTGTTTAGTTTGGCTTGACACGAAAAGAGTGCTGACGACGACAGTCTAGATCTGACGGGGAGGGGACGCCAGAGAAGCGAGCGTCTATTTTAGTTAGTCTTGGTTTGACCGCGATCGCGACTAGACTCCGTTGTATATATCCTTGCCTTTGCCTTTTTAGCCTAGTTGTTAGTTTAGTCCGGACCAGCAGAGAGATGTACTTTATTTGACTTTTGAATAAACGTTTGAAGTCGAAACTCGTTCTACCTTCATTTGAAGACCTACTTCCACCAGAAACCATCCTGACAACCGCCCGTACGCTCGCGCGAGAGCAGAAAGGCACATCCCTTAGAGGAGACGCACCATCGTAGATTCGCCGCAGGGGTTGATCCAACGAGGGCCACGTCACATTTAGAAAATATAAATCCTTAATATTTGTAAGGAATGTTGAAATGTTAATGTGGGATTGTGTTTTTAGTAATAATAAATTTCGTGGTTAAAGAAAATATGCAAGTTGGAAAATAATAAATATGTAGGTGGCTAAAGACTTTTAATTTTTTTTTAAAATAAATAAAGTTTTATATAAAAATGTAAAGTTAAGAAACATACTAATGTAATTTTTTTGGCTTGTTTGAATGTAATTAAAAAATTAATATCATACATAGAATAAATTTCGCCACCACATAATTAAATTTTTTTAATTAATATCTTTTGTAAGGTAGAGATGGGCCGCCGATGTTTAAACTTTTGGGATGGTTTAAAATGTAATACTAAACTTAAGTAAATTCATAACAATGACAGGGGAAAGTGATAATAAAAAAAAATGGGATAATGTGAATTTAACAATAAAAATAAAAATTGGGAACGTAGAGACTATGATTTTGTTTTCTCGAACAATCACCATCCAGGGAGTTATTCTCATCGGGGTTCAACTGCCACGTCATTATAAATTTATAAATTTTTAATTTTAGAAACTTTATTGATATTTTTGATTTTAGGAATTTGTGTTTTTTTTCAATATTTTTAAAAGATAAATGATATGAAGAATTTTTTGTTGTCATACCAAAAGGAATGCTACGTAGTAAACATTTTTGATTTTAATTATTTTTATATTACTAAGATTGACTTTAAGGACTAATTTGTTTTTTTTTCTATATTTAAAGAATTTTCAAGACAACTTGTATTTTAGAATAGTTAACTCTGCTGGTACCGTCAAATTGTATTTAAATATTATTTCGATGTCAATTTTAATATATGAACATGTCATAAACATGATACTTCGAAAGGTTAATAGAATATTATATTCCATAATAGTGAATAATTTCAACAATTGTTGTTAATATTGAAACAACGGTTACAAGCGTAACAAATTATAAATTTTTTAAAAATATTAATAATACTAAATTTAAGATGATTTTTTTTTTGTTTTAATAAATTTTACATATTACAATGAGGCAAACGCAAGATAATAAGGGAAAATGAGTAATTATCAAATTTCTTACAATATACAGATCTAACCCTCGTTGCAGCAGTTTAACTTGATATTTTGAATAGTTAATTTAAATGTTTTGATTAAACAAAGCCATATTTTATTTTTGTTGTTAACTTCATTTCATTATATACAAGTTGAGGGGTAGATGCCCTCACCCGGGAGTTGCCAGGGCGGCGAACCGACCACATTGAGCAGCAATGGAGATTATAATTTATATGGAAAGTAAGTTTGGCACTGCCGAAATAACAAGTAGCCCTGGAGGCTAAGTACTATGGGTTAGTACATGGAACAACAAGTAATTGGGTCAGACACTAGCCAGAGCTAGGGGTCAGGTAGCAGCTAGAGTGCAGTTGAGAGAGTCGAAGGGACCGACTCTGGTGACGCAGGGGGGTGATGTGGCAGGTACCCTCCACCTTGTATAAATAATAATAATTAATAATATTCAATAATAATGTTTAAATGTAATAAGCGTGTTTAGTTTGGCTTGACACGAAAAGAGTGCTGACGACGACAGTCTAGATCTGACGGGGAGGGGACGCCAGAGAAGCGAGCGTCTATTTTAGTTAGTCTTGGTTTGACCGCGATCGCGACTAGACTCCGTTGTATATATCCTTGCCTTTGCCTTTTTAGCCTAGTTGTTAGTTTAGTCCGGACCAGCAGAGAGATGTACTTTATTTGACTTTTGAATAAACGTTTGAAGTCGAAACTCGTTCTACCTTCATTTGAAGACCTACTTCCACCAGAAACCATCCTGACAACCGCCCGTACGCTCGCGCGAGAGCAGAAAGGCACATCCCTTAGAGGAGACGCACCATCGTAGATTCGCCGCAGGGGTTGATCCAACGAGGGCCACGTCACATTTAGAAAATATAAATCCTTAATATTTGTAAGGAATGTTGAAATGTTAATGTGGGATTGTGTTTTTAGTAATAATAAATTTCGTGGTTAAAGAAAATATGCAAGTTGGAAAATAATAAATATGTAGGTGGCTAAAGACTTTTAATTTTTTTTTAAAATAAATAAAGTTTTATATAAAAATGTAAAGTTAAGAAACATACTAATGTAATTTTTTTGGCTTGTTTGAATGTAATTAAAAAATTAATATCATACATAGAATAAATTTCGCCACCACATAATTAAATTTTTTTAATTAATATCTTTTGTAAGGTAGAGATGGGCCGCCGATGTTTAAACTTTTGGGATGGTTTAAAATGTAATACTAAACTTAAGTAAATTCATAACAATGACAGGGGAAAGTGATAATAAAAAAAAATGGGATAATGTGAATTTAACAATAAAAATAAAAATTGGGAACGTAGAGACTATGATTTTGTTTTCTCGAACAATCACCATCCAGGGAGTTATTCTCATCGGGGTTCAACTGCCACGTCATTATAAATTTATAAATTTTTAATTTTAGAAACTTTATTGATATTTTTGATTTTAGGAATTTGTGTTTTTTTTCAATATTTTTAAAAGATAAATGATATGAAGAATTTTTTGTTGTCATACCAAAAGGAATGCTACGTAGTAAACATTTTTGATTTTAATTATTTTTATATTACTAAGATTGACTTTAAGGACTAATTTGTTTTTTTTTCTATATTTAAAGAATTTTCAAGACAACTTGTATTTTAGAATAGTTAACTCTGCTGGTACCGTCAAATTGTATTTAAATATTATTTCGATGTCAATTTTAATATATGAACATGTCATAAACATGATACTTCGAAAGGTTAATAGAATATTATATTCCATAATAGTGAATAATTTCAACAATTGTTGTTAATATTGAAACAACGGTTACAAGCGTAACAAATTATAAATTTTTTAAAAATATTAATAATACTAAATTTAAGATGATTTTTTTTTTGTTTTAATAAATTTTACATATTACAATGAGGCAAACGCAAGATAATAAGGGAAAATGAGTAATTATCAAATTTCTTACAATATACAGATCTAACCCTCGTTGCAGCAGTTTAACTTGATATTTTGAATAGTTAATTTAAATGTTTTGATTAAACAAAGCCATATTTTATTTTTGTTGTTAACTTCATTTCATTATATACAAGTTGAGGGGTAGATGCCCTCACCCGGGAGTTGCCAGGGCGGCGAACCGACCACATTGAGCAGCAATGGAGATTATAATTTATATGGAAAGTAAGTTTGGCACTGCCGAAATAACAAGTAGCCCTGGAGGCTAAGTACTATGGGTTAGTACATGGAACAACAAGTAATTGGGTCAGACACTAGCCAGAGCTAGGGGTCAGGTAGCAGCTAGAGTGCAGTTGAGAGAGTCGAAGGGACCGACTCTGGTGACGCAGGGGGGTGATGTGGCAGGTACCCTCCACCTTGTATAAATAATAATAATTAATAATATTCAATAATAATGTTTAAATGTAATAAGCGTGTTTAGTTTGGCTTGACACGAAAAGAGTGCTGACGACGACAGTCTAGATCTGACGGGGAGGGGACGCCAGAGAAGCGAGCGTCTATTTTAGTTAGTCTTGGTTTGACCGCGATCGCGACTAGACTCCGTTGTATATATCCTTGCCTTTGCCTTTTTAGCCTAGTTGTTAGTTTAGTCCGGACCAGCAGAGAGATGTACTTTATTTGACTTTTGAATAAACGTTTGAAGTCGAAACTCGTTCTACCTTCATTTGAAGACCTACTTCCACCAGAAACCATCCTGACAACCGCCCGTACGCTCGCGCGAGAGCAGAAAGGCACATCCCTTAGAGGAGACGCACCATCGTAGATTCGCCGCAGGGGTTGATCCAACGAGGGCCACGTCACATTTAGAAAATATAAATCCTTAATATTTGTAAGGAATGTTGAAATGTTAATGTGGGATTGTGTTTTTAGTAATAATAAATTTCGTGGTTAAAGAAAATATGCAAGTTGGAAAATAATAAATATGTAGGTGGCTAAAGACTTTTAATTTTTTTTTAAAATAAATAAAGTTTTATATAAAAATGTAAAGTTAAGAAACATACTAATGTAATTTTTTTGGCTTGTTTGAATGTAATTAAAAAATTAATATCATACATAGAATAAATTTCGCCACCACATAATTAAATTTTTTTAATTAATATCTTTTGTAAGGTAGAGATGGGCCGCCGATGTTTAAACTTTTGGGATGGTTTAAAATGTAATACTAAACTTAAGTAAATTCATAACAATGACAGGGGAAAGTGATAATAAAAAAAAATGGGATAATGTGAATTTAACAATAAAAATAAAAATTGGGAACGTAGAGACTATGATTTTGTTTTCTCGAACAATCACCATCCAGGGAGTTATTCTCATCGGGGTTCAACTGCCACGTCATTATAAATTTATAAATTTTTAATTTTAGAAACTTTATTGATATTTTTGATTTTAGGAATTTGTGTTTTTTTTCAATATTTTTAAAAGATAAATGATATGAAGAATTTTTTGTTGTCATACCAAAAGGAATGCTACGTAGTAAACATTTTTGATTTTAATTATTTTTATATTACTAAGATTGACTTTAAGGACTAATTTGTTTTTTTTTCTATATTTAAAGAATTTTCAAGACAACTTGTATTTTAGAATAGTTAACTCTGCTGGTACCGTCAAATTGTATTTAAATATTATTTCGATGTCAATTTTAATATATGAACATGTCATAAACATGATACTTCGAAAGGTTAATAGAATATTATATTCCATAATAGTGAATAATTTCAACAATTGTTGTTAATATTGAAACAACGGTTACAAGCGTAACAAATTATAAATTTTTTAAAAATATTAATAATACTAAATTTAAGATGATTTTTTTTTTGTTTTAATAAATTTTACATATTACAATGAGGCAAACGCAAGATAATAAGGGAAAATGAGTAATTATCAAATTTCTTACAATATACAGATCTAACCCTCGTTGCAGCAGTTTAACTTGATATTTTGAATAGTTAATTTAAATGTTTTGATTAAACAAAGCCATATTTTATTTTTGTTGTTAACTTCATTTCATTATATACAAGTTGAGGGGTAGATGCCCTCACCCGGGAGTTGCCAGGGCGGCGAACCGACCACATTGAGCAGCAATGGAGATTATAATTTATATGGAAAGTAAGTTTGGCACTGCCGAAATAACAAGTAGCCCTGGAGGCTAAGTACTATGGGTTAGTACATGGAACAACAAGTAATTGGGTCAGACACTAGCCAGAGCTAGGGGTCAGGTAGCAGCTAGAGTGCAGTTGAGAGAGTCGAAGGGACCGACTCTGGTGACGCAGGGGGGTGATGTGGCAGGTACCCTCCACCTTGTATAAATAATAATAATTAATAATATTCAATAATAATGTTTAAATGTAATAAGCGTGTTTAGTTTGGCTTGACACGAAAAGAGTGCTGACGACGACAGTCTAGATCTGACGGGGAGGGGACGCCAGAGAAGCGAGCGTCTATTTTAGTTAGTCTTGGTTTGACCGCGATCGCGACTAGACTCCGTTGTATATATCCTTGCCTTTGCCTTTTTAGCCTAGTTGTTAGTTTAGTCCGGACCAGCAGAGAGATGTACTTTATTTGACTTTTGAATAAACGTTTGAAGTCGAAACTCGTTCTACCTTCATTTGAAGACCTACTTCCACCAGAAACCATCCTGACAACCGCCCGTACGCTCGCGCGAGAGCAGAAAGGCACATCCCTTAGAGGAGACGCACCATCGTAGATTCGCCGCAGGGGTTGATCCAACGAGGGCCACGTCACATTTAGAAAATATAAATCCTTAATATTTGTAAGGAATGTTGAAATGTTAATGTGGGATTGTGTTTTTAGTAATAATAAATTTCGTGGTTAAAGAAAATATGCAAGTTGGAAAATAATAAATATGTAGGTGGCTAAAGACTTTTAATTTTTTTTTAAAATAAATAAAGTTTTATATAAAAATGTAAAGTTAAGAAACATACTAATGTAATTTTTTTGGCTTGTTTGAATGTAATTAAAAAATTAATATCATACATAGAATAAATTTCGCCACCACATAATTAAATTTTTTTAATTAATATCTTTTGTAAGGTAGAGATGGGCCGCCGATGTTTAAACTTTTGGGATGGTTTAAAATGTAATACTAAACTTAAGTAAATTCATAACAATGACAGGGGAAAGTGATAATAAAAAAAAATGGGATAATGTGAATTTAACAATAAAAATAAAAATTGGGAACGTAGAGACTATGATTTTGTTTTCTCGAACAATCACCATCCAGGGAGTTATTCTCATCGGGGTTCAACTGCCACGTCATTATAAATTTATAAATTTTTAATTTTAGAAACTTTATTGATATTTTTGATTTTAGGAATTTGTGTTTTTTTTCAATATTTTTAAAAGATAAATGATATGAAGAATTTTTTGTTGTCATACCAAAAGGAATGCTACGTAGTAAACATTTTTGATTTTAATTATTTTTATATTACTAAGATTGACTTTAAGGACTAATTTGTTTTTTTTTCTATATTTAAAGAATTTTCAAGACAACTTGTATTTTAGAATAGTTAACTCTGCTGGTACCGTCAAATTGTATTTAAATATTATTTCGATGTCAATTTTAATATATGAACATGTCATAAACATGATACTTCGAAAGGTTAATAGAATATTATATTCCATAATAGTGAATAATTTCAACAATTGTTGTTAATATTGAAACAACGGTTACAAGCGTAACAAATTATAAATTTTTTAAAAATATTAATAATACTAAATTTAAGATGATTTTTTTTTTGTTTTAATAAATTTTACATATTACAATGAGGCAAACGCAAGATAATAAGGGAAAATGAGTAATTATCAAATTTCTTACAATATACAGATCTAACCCTCGTTGCAGCAGTTTAACTTGATATTTTGAATAGTTAATTTAAATGTTTTGATTAAACAAAGCCATATTTTATTTTTGTTGTTAACTTCATTTCATTATATACAAGTTGAGGGGTAGATGCCCTCACCCGGGAGTTGCCAGGGCGGCGAACCGACCACATTGAGCAGCAATGGAGATTATAATTTATATGGAAAGTAAGTTTGGCACTGCCGAAATAACAAGTAGCCCTGGAGGCTAAGTACTATGGGTTAGTACATGGAACAACAAGTAATTGGGTCAGACACTAGCCAGAGCTAGGGGTCAGGTAGCAGCTAGAGTGCAGTTGAGAGAGTCGAAGGGACCGACTCTGGTGACGCAGGGGGGTGATGTGGCAGGTACCCTCCACCTTGTATAAATAATAATAATTAATAATATTCAATAATAATGTTTAAATGTAATAAGCGTGTTTAGTTTGGCTTGACACGAAAAGAGTGCTGACGACGACAGTCTAGATCTGACGGGGAGGGGACGCCAGAGAAGCGAGCGTCTATTTTAGTTAGTCTTGGTTTGACCGCGATCGCGACTAGACTCCGTTGTATATATCCTTGCCTTTGCCTTTTTAGCCTAGTTGTTAGTTTAGTCCGGACCAGCAGAGAGATGTACTTTATTTGACTTTTGAATAAACGTTTGAAGTCGAAACTCGTTCTACCTTCATTTGAAGACCTACTTCCACCAGAAACCATCCTGACAACCGCCCGTACGCTCGCGCGAGAGCAGAAAGGCACATCCCTTAGAGGAGACGCACCATCGTAGATTCGCCGCAGGGGTTGATCCAACGAGGGCCACGTCACATTTAGAAAATATAAATCCTTAATATTTGTAAGGAATGTTGAAATGTTAATGTGGGATTGTGTTTTTAGTAATAATAAATTTCGTGGTTAAAGAAAATATGCAAGTTGGAAAATAATAAATATGTAGGTGGCTAAAGACTTTTAATTTTTTTTTAAAATAAATAAAGTTTTATATAAAAATGTAAAGTTAAGAAACATACTAATGTAATTTTTTTGGCTTGTTTGAATGTAATTAAAAAATTAATATCATACATAGAATAAATTTCGCCACCACATAATTAAATTTTTTTAATTAATATCTTTTGTAAGGTAGAGATGGGCCGCCGATGTTTAAACTTTTGGGATGGTTTAAAATGTAATACTAAACTTAAGTAAATTCATAACAATGACAGGGGAAAGTGATAATAAAAAAAAATGGGATAATGTGAATTTAACAATAAAAATAAAAATTGGGAACGTAGAGACTATGATTTTGTTTTCTCGAACAATCACCATCCAGGGAGTTATTCTCATCGGGGTTCAACTGCCACGTCATTATAAATTTATAAATTTTTAATTTTAGAAACTTTATTGATATTTTTGATTTTAGGAATTTGTGTTTTTTTTCAATATTTTTAAAAGATAAATGATATGAAGAATTTTTTGTTGTCATACCAAAAGGAATGCTACGTAGTAAACATTTTTGATTTTAATTATTTTTATATTACTAAGATTGACTTTAAGGACTAATTTGTTTTTTTTTCTATATTTAAAGAATTTTCAAGACAACTTGTATTTTAGAATAGTTAACTCTGCTGGTACCGTCAAATTGTATTTAAATATTATTTCGATGTCAATTTTAATATATGAACATGTCATAAACATGATACTTCGAAAGGTTAATAGAATATTATATTCCATAATAGTGAATAATTTCAACAATTGTTGTTAATATTGAAACAACGGTTACAAGCGTAACAAATTATAAATTTTTTAAAAATATTAATAATACTAAATTTAAGATGATTTTTTTTTTGTTTTAATAAATTTTACATATTACAATGAGGCAAACGCAAGATAATAAGGGAAAATGAGTAATTATCAAATTTCTTACAATATACAGATCTAACCCTCGTTGCAGCAGTTTAACTTGATATTTTGAATAGTTAATTTAAATGTTTTGATTAAACAAAGCCATATTTTATTTTTGTTGTTAACTTCATTTCATTATATACAAGTTGAGGGGTAGATGCCCTCACCCGGGAGTTGCCAGGGCGGCGAACCGACCACATTGAGCAGCAATGGAGATTATAATTTATATGGAAAGTAAGTTTGGCACTGCCGAAATAACAAGTAGCCCTGGAGGCTAAGTACTATGGGTTAGTACATGGAACAACAAGTAATTGGGTCAGACACTAGCCAGAGCTAGGGGTCAGGTAGCAGCTAGAGTGCAGTTGAGAGAGTCGAAGGGACCGACTCTGGTGACGCAGGGGGGTGATGTGGCAGGTACCCTCCACCTTGTATAAATAATAATAATTAATA
>JAGFPH010003551.1:124519-134627 GCA_018207615.1 Philaenus spumarius | reverse complement strand
TGAATTATAATTCTGTAAGCATTTTTAGTTGTGTTTGTTTATAGTTTTTCAATCTAACCTTAAAAAGCTGTTGGTTTTGAAGAGTATTAAAGTGATTATAAATTTGCTAAGTAATGTTGCTATGGTAATACATGTAAACAAACATAAGCTTTTTATACGAACAGCTGTTTTTGTGAGCTATGGTTTTGAGTTCATACAATAAATGCTGTTCAGTTTCTTCCAAATTTGAAACTTTTTCGGGAAACTTTTCAAACTTTTCTTTACGTATAACTTTTCTTTCTATGAACTACTACAAACATTTTAAGACCAAAAATAGCCGTTCTCGAGTTTTAGCGAGACTAACGAACAGCAATTCATTTTTATATATATAGATTTTTTTAAATCTATATAAATAAAAATGTAAATGTGCGTTTGTTCAAAATGTCCGAAAGTTCTTCACCGATTAGTTTCAAATTTTAACACAATATTACATTAGAATAGTCTACAAGCATGTTTTTATATATTTTTTTGAAAAATAGCAACATCTATTGAACATAAAAACAACAAAAATTATACTAAATATTTTATGGTAATGCGAGAGCCATACTAAATAATAAACAAATATGTTTATTGTTCATAAAGTAATCTGTTGTTTGCTTTAATATCTAATTAACAGCTGATTTAAAACATTGCTGCAATTATTTGTATTTCTAACTTTCAGGTTAGATTTTTTATTAAAGTTACAAAATATCTGAAATAATTTGATTTGGACATTTAACTTTATTTACCATCTTAGCTTTTGGTTATTATTAATCCCACAACTTTATTATATATTTAAAAAAAAAACATAATTATGTGTGTAGAAGGTTCCAAGGGAGTTGGCGTGCGGAGCACGCAGGGGTCTCCCCTAGTGATAAATGAAACTGTGTAAAGAAAAACAGGAATGAACAAGTTTATGAACTGCTACAGGCATATTTAAAACTAAAACTATTCTTTTCTACAAAAAAACTTGCTGCTCACTTGTAAAATGTATTGTAAATGGCAAGATTCCAACGAACCTAAGCCTCAATCAGTCTAAACATACAAATGGATTAATCGGAACAAATAAATTAATTAAATCAAAGTATTTGGGTTAGTTAAGACGGGTTGGTTGCCCATTTGTAGTTAGTACAGTACAAACAGACTTATACAACAATCAGCCCAAACGACAGTCGGTATCAAACAGTCTATAATGTACAGTTTAAAAACTTAAAACTACGTTTTTAATATACTGGGTGTCTTTTTTAAATGGGCCATAATTGGTGGACTATAAATCTGACAGAAATGGGGAACATCTTCTTGTTTTTTGAGAAATACAAAAATGTGTGGTTTAAAAATTTATTTGTAAATGGCCGACATTTTCCAATATGGCGGTCAACTTTCGAATTTCGTATGGAACATCCTATATTTTATGATGATTCGTATAAAAAAAAAAAAACACCACGAACAAAACAGTTTTAAAATAGCTTGTAAAACCCGAAAAAATATACAACGTGTTCCATGAGAGGTTCGAAAGTTGTCGCAATATTCGAAAATGGTGCCAAATTAAAAAAAATTTAAATTCATATTTTTAATGGCCACTTAAAAGTAGGTGAAGTCCACCATTTCAAGTTTGCTGTACATCTTGTACTTTTGGAGACCAAAATGTTGGCCCAGTTAAAATGGACACTCTATGTTAATTCCTCTGTATATGGTTTTAAAAATTCACAAAAACCATATTTGTTGATTTTAAAAAGTTATTTGTTTGCCTAAACGATGTTTTGTTAGTGTTAAGAGCGTTTCCATACAAAAATATCTTGCGCTCAGTTAGGGTGTTTTTAAAACTTTACACCCCTCTAACTTTTGAACGGTTAGTCGTATCAAAAAAACACCAAGAATAAAAAAGTCTTAAAATAACTTGTAAAATATAGGGCGCGTGTAAGAAATTTGACTGCCATATTGAAAAATGAAGGCCATTTACAAATATTTTAACTAGTAGGCATAGTTTTTTTATTTCTTAAAAAACAAGGAAAGGTTTCCCATTTGAAGTTTGCGGTCAGATGTATAGTTTACAAGATCATAGTGGTGGCCCATTTAACACGTTCACTACTAAGGACGCACATGTGAGCTTGACACTGAACACTATGAGAAGCAGCCGACGCACAGTGCATTGCGCCAACCCCCGTATTGGGAGTATTTTTAATACACAGAGCAGTGCGTGCTTCTCACTCCAGCCCCTGTATTGGGAGTATTTTCATCCCACAGTGCATTGCGTGCTTCGCACGCTAATCCGCAAATTGGGAGTGTTTTCAATACACAATGCATTGCGCGGTTCTCACCCCAAACCCCGTATTTGGAGGATTTTGAATACACAGAGCATTGCGTCAATTTTAAGCCTATGTGCTATGGACACTTAAAAATATTAGTGATTATTACGTAGAAAGGTTCAAAAATAAAAACTAAGTAATTTCTACTCGTTTAGGCTATAAATATAAAAAATAAAAGGTCAGCTCCTAGCATAGGAAATACGAAATTTGCGAAGAACGCAATGCACCATGTATTGAAAATACTCCCAATACGGGGGTTGGCGTGCGATGCACTGTGCGTCGGCCGCTTCTCATAGTGTTCAGTGCTAAGCTTACATGTGCGTCTTTAGCAGTGAACGTGTTAATACGTCTGCAAAATTTAAGGTTATTCAGACGTCTGGAAGTGTTTGAAAACTGACAGTACAGAATTAGTCATAATTGGTATGTAGAGGGTTTACATTGATACGTCATAAGATAGGGATTGCAATTTAAAAAATAAAAGTTGCCCCTTTATCCTCCTTTCAAAAGGGGCAACATTTTTAACCCCTCTTATGTGTCAGAAAAAGTGTCATAATTGATATGTAGAGGGTTTACGTTGATACAGAAATCCATTTAAACTATACCGAGGTATATCTTATCTTCTAAAGCGAGAGATAATTGTTTGTCTGCTAAATGGTTCTGGAATCTCAGTCTAAGGATTTTTGATTTTTTGATTTTATATTAGGCTTTTGGCCACGAGAAATCAATTGGAAATGGTCACCAGTCTGGGAAAATTCGTTTTCTACGTCTTTTTATTAAATTAAAAAGTGAAATTTATCCATTTTAAACAATACAAAGCACAGCTGATGCAAATGTTTTCAATGCCATTACAATAATCATCTGCTTTCTTTTAAACTGTATTATATAATTTTATTAGAGGTAAGCCTAATGTTGTATCTATTTATAGTTACCATGGCAACGAATACATAATAAACATACCCTTTATTTTTTTTTTTTTTTTTTTTTTTTTTTTGCTTTCCATGCCACTTTGGGCCTTTTCGGCTAACGAGCATGTTTTTTTGGGTTTTTAATATTTTATGGTCCCCCGCGGGATTTGAACCCGGGACGTCTTGCTTATGAGGCAAGTACCATAGCCGTTGAGCTATGACAGAGGACCATACCCTTTATTTAGTTGTTTAATGTTATAGGCCTAACCTAAACGATGTTCACGGAAATTTGCAATAATAGTAGTTATTGACGTGAGCGAACTAGGCCCTAGGAATAAATCGATATTGAAATAATACTTTAATTTAGGCCTGACTTATTTCTGAGGCATAGCGTTGAGATTGTGGTTAATCCTTTAAACTGTATTTTTATTACAGGTAAGCCTAATGTTGAATATACCCTTTATTTAGTTGTTTAATGTTATAGGCCTAACCTCAAAACTCAATAATCCAATATTTATTATTGAAATCATAGCCCTGCTTATAATCGAGCTTTAGCTCGGTCTCCAGGTACTCAGGACTTATTTTACAATCTGCGTATACTCAGTTTCGATCCAGAAACAACAGTTTTACAAACAAACTCGGTCGTGACATTACCATAGGGAACCGGGCGTTGTGTTAGATTTGTTTACTTTTTAGACTGGTTTGGCTGATTGATCCTTGAGCTAAAATAAGCGCGTCGACTACCCCAACGATTATCTAGAGCTACATAAATATTTTATTTAATCCATTTGTTTGGGGCTGGTTGATACCCTGTTGTGTTTTGACTGATTGAACTTTGGGGCAGTGGTATCCACCTTATTGTTGTTACGCAGTGACTGTACATAAAACATTATAAACAGTTATAACAACCTTGATGGGATATTTCTAATCCTTATAGATGATCAAATTTTGAAACTTGATAGTACAGTAAAATTATACCAAACTGGGAAATCAAAAAAAAAAAAAAAAAAACAAAGGTTTGATTCCTTGAAGTTGTTCATTTACCTTTTGCTCTAAAGCCCTGCACACACCGGAGCGATACTTTATCGCTGGAGCGACGCGATATAATTCCTAGAATTTTATCTGCGATACTTGGGCGATAATATCGCGTCGGAAACAGGTGCTTCCACACCAGAGCGGGAAAAGAGACGCGCGGGAAAGCCAGTACACCTCAGGGGAGCGTAGGGTGCGGTGGTTGTGTGACTCTCTAGACGTAAAAGTGTTGTGTTATAGTTAGTGTTTGTATACTGTACTGTGTGTTTACTTACCATGACATCGTCTGATGAAGAAGAAGCGTTGCTGTTACTAGCCGTACTAGAAGACGAAAGAGCAAGGAAAATGTGGGTACACGACATAAATAAAGAACGGCTGTAATTTGGCGAGTACCATACGCTCATGCCCCAGTTAACAAAAGATGAAAAAAGATTCTACATATATTTTAGAATGAATCAGGAATGTTTTGACGATTTGCTGAGTTTGATTTCTGACATTATTGAAAAGGAAAGTACCAAAGAGTTGACTTGGGAATTGAAATATAAGGGCATACGTTCCCACGGTAGACGGCGTCACTACTTCCTGTAGCTCAAGCTGCTTCCTCCTCACTGTACCAAACAACCTGACCAACACTTACCACGTGGTGGTACTGAACAATAAAATGGCTAAAATTATATGCACACGAAACATAATTACGTAGGCTTGGTTCATTAAATATTATGCAGTACCTATCCTGGAAGAAAGGTTTGGTCCTAGCTAGCAAAGTGCTTCTTGGGACCAGCAAAACTTTTCATACTTACCAGAAGTATTCAGTGTCTTTCCGATGTTCTCCCAGATCTTGTCTTTCTTCCGTATGTTCTTATAATCCTTGTGATTTAAATCATAGAGCACCGGGTATGTATAAACAACTTCAAGTAAGTGTTAGGTGATAAACGACATGTTTTTGTTACACGTGCACAGGACAGACAAAACTGAGTAGTTCAATGGTTTGGCCGCGTGGTATCGCTGCGATAAAGCGCTGCGAACAGTGCATGCAGCGTTACTGCGATAATATCGCTACAGTATCGCATTCGTCTCGGTATCGCGTATCGCAGTTCGCTCTGGTGTGTGCGGCTCCATAAGCCACCATGGTATCGCACGGACCACTGGTATCGCAAGAGAAATTTCCAAGAAAAAGTATCGCGCCCGCTCTGGTATCGCACGGAGTATCGCTCTGGTGTGTGCAGGGCTTTAATGTGGTAAAAAGTCTCCACCGAAATAGCGTCGGGTTTTGGAGGTGGGGGAGGGGTGGAAGGTGTAAAAATTGTGTGTTTTTTTGCAAATATTTCGTAAACCCTTCACTTTAGAGCTTAGTTTGTTCAACAACCTTTTTAAGGTATGTTATATTTTATAGAATTGTGGTTCTGTAAGTTTTTTTTTGCTGCTGATATGGTGTGTGTAAAGTAATGTATTTCTGTAGGTATGGTTGAAAACGTGTAAAAATTACCAATTTCTCGACGATTTACCGCATAATTAACATTAGGGTGTTGTGAGAATACAGTCAACAGACATGTGGAGGGGGTTTTTTCGGTGGACCAAATACCCGACCCTATTTCGGTGGAGAGTTTTTACACATGTAGAAAAAAATGGTAATGAACAACTTTCAACAATCACAGCTTTGTTTTTTTTTTTAGATTCCCCAGGTTAGGTCTAATTTTACTGTACTGTGAGGTGTAGATAGGCCTTTAATATTTTTATATATTCTGATTTATGTAAACCGCATCAAGTAATAATTTTAACAGATCATGGAAAGTATAATTTCTGTATTTATGTTTGATTACAGGATAAATTATCTCTTGATGACAAGACATCTTTTTTAAAGAAACTGGAAGTAGTTACAAAATGCCCGATATGCTTGAACGCGTTACGCCCACCACTCTGGTACTGTGTGAACGGACATTGCATTTGCTTGTCGTGCAAGGGAAGCCTTACAACTTGCCCGACGTGTCGAGGAGGTAATCTGCAAAGGGAGAAAAATATAATTCTAGAAGACGTACTAAATTGTTTCCCAAGACCGTGTAGATTTGATGGTTGTGATGTTATTAAACCGGAGCAAAATTTGAAAATCCACGAATCTGGTTGTCCTTTTAGAAAAATTTCTTGTCGTTACAAAATTTCTTGTAGTTGGGAAGACAAAGCGAACGGTTTGCTAAATCATATTCGAAATGATCACTCACTATGTAACTCGTTTACTGCAGAATCACATGTTTTTTATCATAATTTTAAAACCGATGAAGTGGGATTTCAGGCATGTTATGCCAGTGCGTATAACTGTATATTTTGGTTTTTGAAGAAAACAGATCTCACAAAAGGGAAATTCATGATGTGTTTTGTTTGCGTTCCAACAGCTGCTGATATTGTGAACAACTTCTATTCAACCATGACATTTACCTCAAAAAAACAACCGGACATTAAATTCCAATACACACAGAAAGTGTGGAACGAGGGAGGATACAGACATTGAGAGTGTGTTTTCATCAGAAAAATGTTTGGCAATTCCAATTTCAGAGACGACGCATTTCATTGAAGAGGGTAATTTATGCTTATGTTACAAAATATTCCGAAAAATTTAAACTCCAATTGAAATTACTTTATTATCGTAATTAAAATTGGTATTTCAAGTGAAGTGAAAATAAAGAAAAGGATGCAAGCCTGGAAGTTAAACCTAAAACATTATGAGCTAAAATATGGCGGAAAACCAGAATTTTATTTTATTTAGGTTTGCATGAGTGGTGGTTTTATTCTGAATAACAACTCAAGTATTACATTTTAAAAGATCAAACTAGTTATGTTTTATTGTGATCTAGTTTTATTGTTTTCAATTTAAATATTTGTAGTTTTAAACATTAATCATAATATATGTAGTACAATATATACAACACAATAATTTAAATATTTAATTAAAATCATGTTCTTTGGTGAAAATACTTAGAAAAACATAAGTTTATTTAAATTTTAATTGTTTGAAATAGTAACCAATAAAAATAAACTAACTGCATTTCTTTAATTTTCGTTGCAGTACTAGTTGTTTGTGAAAAAAAAACTGTAACTATTTTAATTTATGTATGTAATTTCAATGGATTTAAAACAAACTTAACAAAATAGTAATTCATAGTTTCAATAGATAATTTTACCACGTAATACAGAAATAATTGGTGAACTACAGATCCCTCAATCTGGGAATGTGTCAGAGGGGCCCACGCCCTTTGTTTGCTGTTTCTAACAATACAACCGCAATACAAAAAATATAGACGTCTGTTTTTTACTGTACACAATATTTTTGTTATTGTGAAGGGGGGGGGGCGTATAAAACAAAAAAACACACTTTTCTTAGTGAACAGAACGTGTAAACACTATTTTTTTATTTATAAATACAGGGTAACTCATAAAACCTTAGCGCACTATACAGGATCGGATTCTATACAAATAAATCAAATTATTCAGTAACTTTATTCAAATTCGGGTTAGTTTACTCACAATCCGCAAGTTTTTACAAAAGTATTGATTGTTAAAATAGCAACAACAATAACTGCGACCATTTGTAGCAGGCCTGATGTATTTTTGGCGGCGATTATTTAAAAACAATGGAAATGGTTGGCAATTGAAGAAGCTTTAATAACTTCGAATTTTATTATTGTTATTAATGATAATAAAAATCAATATCCGAATTCGAAATAGGATTCTGAAAAATTTTCATTTATTTTACTGTATGGGATTCGATACAGTGCACCAAGTTTTTTGTGACATTTTGTTTAAGATAAATATATTTACCTAGTGTAAATCGTTATTTGTGAAGTTTTCATTTTGCCTGAAAATCAAAATCAAATTTACCTTGGTTCAAATCTCGATCTTGACCATGTTTTTTCACTTGTAATTTAAATCGACCCTTGCTGAGGAAAAGTGTAAGCTGAAAAATTATTACGAATTAAAAGTAATAATAATTCGGCCACGCAGCTGAACCGCTGACGTGAGTTGAGCAAATTTCCAAAAGTAAGTTTATAGGCCTATGTTTTAGGGTTTTAACCAACAATTTGAGAAATAGGTCTATTCACGACGGTGCTGAATTGCTGCAAAATTGTTCGCACGCCATTCCGCATATTGGGAATATCTTCAATACACAATGCATTGCGAGCTTCGCACGCCATTCCGAATATTGGGAATATCTTGAACACACAAAGCATTGCGTGCTTCGCACGCCAACCCCCGTATGGGAGTATCTTCAATACACAATGCATTGCGTGCTTCGCACGCCAACCCTGCGGTAAAATCCACCACATGGCTTTGAACCGGGTACTTTTATGGTATATTACGTAAATTACGTTTTGTTCGATTTTGGGGGAACCAAGCGAGCTATAAGGTCGTGTAAAAAAAAAATGTGCAGAATAACATCCTACATTTATATTTGTAGAAAAACGTCTAAAAACTATTCATTCTCGTAGGAAAAATCTCAAAAAATAGTTACTTCCGGTCAAAAAACGTACTTCCGGTTGTTGGATTTTTTTTGCTAACGAACTCGTCCGAGCGACGTAGACAACCAACATGTGTACTAAATTTGAACCAAATCGGACTTAAAATGCGGCCGCTAGAGTGCGAACACATATATATATATATATATATATATATATATGATTTTTATATATTTGATATATATATGGTGATATATATATGAATTTTAATGACACCCCAAAACATGTTCTGGGGACCATGATCGGTGCTCATATACTACTCCCGACCTTGGGTCTCACCATAAGGGCCACTGCAATAGCTCATTTTTCCTATGGAAATTCGCTAATCAGTCGGTTAGCTAGAAGGTCGTGTTCTATAATGCCGTGTTATAGATTATTTTTCTCCCTTATTTAGTACTATTTTGATTAATCCAGCATGGCAACATCAACCTCTAGTAATTATAAACAAAATACATTCGTAAAATTTAAATATAATGGTTTATAATTTTGTTAAGTTTTGTAAAATATGTAACAAAAATATTGTTAATTTTTTATAGTTATGAAGCATTATGTTAGTGTTCCAAATGAGATCAAGCTGTAATGCTAATGTTAATGTAAAGGGTTTTCCTTATACTTTCTTGAATAAAAATCAAATTTTGCACATATTTGCACCGTTTATGGATATAAATTTTTTGTGAAACACTGTAAACCATTGCCAAAAAATAGGTATATTAATAACCATCACAATTACCATACAATAAACAATTTATTACCATGTGAAATTATCATTGAGAATAAAACTTGGTTTAATGACAAAAAAGTAAATTTTGATGGAAATAAGGATTTGGGTTGTTAGTAGAAATACATTTTTTTTATATAAAGATGTAGCCTAGTAGTTATTTCAGTGTACAGACGTGCAATGATTCCTTTTATAACTTTGACTTTAAAATACATTTGAAAAATATTCAAATGATGCATTCAGCTTTTTTTCCTTTCAAAACTGGAACAATTGCAAATGTATTTTATTTGTGAAATGTTACTTTTATTATTAACTAGCTGACCCGTACGGCGTTGCCCGTGGTGGTTGGTATTTTCAGTCTATTTAACGTAATTGTATTCTTTTTTAGTGTTCAGTCATATAGATCTCAAATAATAAAAGCACTATTGTCATAATAATAAAAGATCTGAAATTATGATTTTAGTAACTTTGATCCCCCCAAACCCCTCCTAAAATTCCGAAATTTTTCAAACCCTTTCTTAGTGAGCACCTATGGCCCTAGAGGAAGCTACATACAAAATTTCATTCCAATCCGTTCTGTAGTTTTGAAGAAATTGTGATTTAATAACTTTGATCCCCCCAAAC